>OMNW01034850.1:9453-22379 GCA_900303245.1 Selene dorsalis | reverse complement strand
TACAGGTGTCTGTCTTTTATTTTAGTATCAACAGGTTAAATAACAACAAAACACTTGTGTACACTTCAGCTGTTGAATCACTAGGAGTGTTAAATAAATGTGATATTTGCAGTCAAACCTGAGTACAAACCTGCAGATGTCCAAAACGAGTGAGCAGGAACAGACTAAAGACGAGATACAGTGCTCTTTTACTGTACAAGTTTTTCAGTACAGCCAATTCTCTTTTATTTGTGTATATTTATCAAGACTTAAGTATTAACTTTATGCAAGCACTGTATTCCAAAAGTCAATACTCAATTATTTATGTATTTGGAGATGATGATTTTTTGCACTGATCTCAATCAAATAAGCCAAAGGTTTTATCTACAAATGAAAAAAATTACTTGGGGGGAGGTCAAGTTATCTTCACCCCTCTGAGTTGACTTTTTAATTTTGTTGTACAAAATTAATCAAAGATTTCTATCCTTAACAATTCAGATTGTTTAATTGATTAATTTATTTAAAGTAGTTGTAAAGTAGTTTGTGTCCAAATACAAAAATTTACACTGCCTAATGGGATATACCAAATTAGGAAAAAATATATAATATAGTAATCAATTAATGATGAGGAGAGAGAGACAGGACAGACAGAGCGTGAGAGTGGAGAGATTCTCTCAGTGCTTGTTAAAATAGATCAGATCCAGGTGCACTACCAGGAAAACGTGTAAAATCTGAGCGCAGTCTCAGAAGGTATGAGCTTTCAAAAATTCACATCCACGTGGTAAAATTCTCAGTCAACCAGTAATGTAGGGCATGCTCTGTCACCTTGAGCTAACAGCTACTCAGTGAACAGAGCTGAAGACCTCACATTGTGAGCCATCACCAGTGATCAGCCCAAAAGGTGAGTGGGAGAGCAAGATAGATGGCGATAAAAAGACAGAGATGGTAGATGGGACAGGAACGACAGAGACCAGTAAGCGCAAGGGAGCAGAGAGGAGGCTTCACATCAAAAGAACAAACTGTCCATGTTCAGCCAAAAGATAGAGTGGGATAGAAAGAGGCTTGTAATGAGAGGGGAGATGGCTTGTAATGACAGAGGAGAGGGGAGAGGTGATGCACCACTGGACAAGTGGTAGATAACAGGATCTGGAAGGAAAAAAAGAAAAGAAAACATTGTTACTTTACATGACATTAGACAGCAGTTTCAATAGGAGGCATCAAAAGAGGCTACTTCAAAATATTGAAGACACAATGTTCAGTAATCACCTGTGTGTTGATAATAATACTATGTGATAAAATTATTAAATTCATGGAGATCTTTAGGCTGTCAGATGCATCACATGTATCACATTATGCACAGATGAGTTTCTGTACTTTTACGAAATTATCAAGAGGTCAGTCATAGAAAACCTGGGGTCTCATAAACAAAACTTGCACCTGTACAAAAACTGTGTGTATGCCATATTCACAATCAGATCTCATCAGAGTGAAATGTAGAAATGTGTTGTCAGTCTCATGAGCAGTATGAGTACCATCACCCTATTGTCATGACAGCGTGTAAACTTACCATCAAGTGTTCAGGGAGCCTGTAGTTGAAGAGGCCAGCCAGAGAGTGGAAAAAGACAGAGAAAAGATATTTTACACTCTCCACAAAGTCTTAGCATTTTATAATTAATTTTATTCGTCGTGTTCAATTATGAATTAATTTTATCAAGAATTATACATTCAAGGTTATATTTGTGTGTGATTTCTGCAGAGACAGTCATTCTGATCTGTGGATCAATATATAGTCTGCTAAGTGATCATATCATATCAATATCATCATAAAATAATAAAAATGCCATGAAGAAGATGGATGAGGACACAGGTGTGTTGTCTTATCTTCTGGTTCAGTCTGGAGTTAGCAGCATTGATGGGGTGGGGTTACAGAGGGGACAGAGAAAGAAAGGAGTAGAGAGTTTAGCCCAGTATATTTCAACCCAGATATCAATATCTTGTTGCAAAGGCTTAGTCAAGGTTCTACATAATCATTAGGTCTTTGGTTTTTGCAAAATGTATGGCCTACAACACTTCATGGTTAACGATTGTCTTTATAGCAGTGTCATGAGAATGTCCCTCACAAGTAAACAATACATGAGCTATATGGTCAGTCATAAATCTCATACAATGTGTGTGAACTTACATGTCACCAAGGCTGCATTTGCCAGGATGGAACAGGTGGCCAGAGGGAGTGGACACAGAGAAAAATCATATTTTAGTTTCCCTCAAGAAACCCAGTATTTCAGTATTAGCTCATTCCAGGGTAGTTTTCAAAGACCATCTCTCTTAACCACAATTATTTAGTTAAATGTGAGGTACTGTTGCTTTTACAGTACAGTACATGACGCATAACCTTATACAAATCAATATCAAATACTGATAGTACATATACATATGGGGTCTCTTGTTAAGCACAGTTTCTATACATCTATACTCACCAACCAAAGCACAGAGTTGTGACAAAATATTAGTTCAGTGGCTGCTGCTCGTACTGTGTTTATTCTGTATTTATTTTGGCAGTTAGCAATAAATACTAGCAGGCCTTTAAATCAATGCACATCTTAAGGCGAGCTTGCCTTTAAGTTGCTGATGCTGCTGTTAACTAAAACAGCAGCTACTACTGGAGGTAAACCGTTATGACAGCAGGTGGCGTAATTGTCCCATTTAGCTGGATTTAACCTGAACCTTTTTAACTATGTTACACAAAGACAACGAAATTAAGTCCAATATAATATTCGCCACCAAATATTTCACAATTTCGTGTCTTTTATTCATCATGTCCCCGGTGTGTAAGGGCCTTTACACCGCAATGATTGAAGGCCACTTCACCCTGCAGCTCCCGAAACAGGATTGAAGTTGATTTTCATCAAAAAGCAAAATCATCACGTACATTTTCAGCCATGAATAGGCAGCTTAACACAATCAAAGGCTTTAACAATACTCTGAATTTAAATTGGCAACAAAAGTAAAGTGGGAGAGTAAAAAAGTAAAAGCAAAAGTAAAGTTAGGGGGAGAGGCTCGGCACTGTCTTGGTTCAGGTCCAGGGTGGGACATAGCCTTCGCCAGCAGAGGTTTGAGTACAGCTGAGATGAGGTATCCTGCACACAAACCCAATCTTCGCTTTGAAATGGGCAGAGACAGACAAATTCTATGACCACCTCTATGGGCGTGGGTTCTCAGTCCTGACAGACAATAACCCTCTCAGGTATGTCATGTCCTTTGCAAAGCTGGATGCTTACCAGCCAGCGGTGGGTGTCTCGGCTGGCTGTCTTTGATTTTGATGTTCAGGATCTGAGTGGACAGAGCAACGCTAATGCCAATGTCCTCTTGTCTGTATACAACATCTATTGCACGTCTGCCCGTCCTGGGTGAGGGATCCCTCCTCTGTTGCTCACCCTGAGGTTTCTCCAATTTTTTCCCTGTTGAAGGGTTTTCTTGGGAGTTTTTCCTCAGTCGATGTGAGGGTCTAAGGGCAGAGGATGTTGTCATGATGCTGTGTAAAGCCCTTTGAGACGAACTGCTTGTAAAAATGGGCTATACAAATAAAATTGCCTTGCCTTGCCTTGCCTTGCCTTGCCTTTCTGGTATGTCCAACCAGGAGGTCATCCAGGTCCTGCAAACATGCCCCCAGCAGATGCCGTCCAGTGAGCCCACACAGGACCCAGAAAGCCCTGCGAGCCAGAGCATGTCTGCCTCAGAGAAACTTGAATCTGAACCTCCCAGACCTAATGGGCCCTACGGAGATGTGGGGATGGAGTCACTTCCTGCAGGAGATCCATGCGGGGCAGAAGGAGGATCCTGTCATCTGCCCTGTCTTGCCTAGAAATCAACGGCCCCCAAAGAGACTGACTTATGAGTCATGAGTCATAGAAGCAGAAGAGGGTCAGAAGAAGATAGAAAGATGATGGAAGTTGTAGCAGAGGGCCAAAGCAAGACGAGCAGCAGGACACATGTAGCTTAACACAGCAAGTGCACCCACCTTAATAGGGTTTACATGTACACATTTTCAACACACATCATTACACGCCACACTGTCATTCATTCCTCATATATTCATAATGACTGTTCTTATTGTTTGTGTCTAGTAGGTGGTCTTGGTTTTATTTCATTTGTTCTGATGACTAGGATGTAATCAATTAAAAAAGGGGTGGATGTAAGGCAATTGCCTAGAGGGCGCTGTTATATTATTTTTGCCCTCAGGAGTTTGAGCGAATGTCGCTGTTTGTCCTTACAGGCCACCGTGTTTTAAGGTATTTGGCCTCACGAGTGCCATTTTGTGTTTAATGTTTTCTTGGAAGGTAAAGCACACCACAAATGGCTGTCTGTGGTATAGTCAAATATTCTGACTATTAACGGTTATAAAGTTGTTCTGTGTGAACTATATTTGTGTTGAGATGCTTATGAACGATCTGATGAAGTTTGGGAATGTGTAACTGTATTTAACTTAACTTGTCGGCTATGAGTGTGGCTAGTTTTTAGTTGTATGTGTACTAGCTTCCCAGTTTCAGTCATCTGTGAGTCTGTGGAAATACAGCACTTCACTGAAGATGTTATACAGTTGTTTTATACAACATACTCTGATGTATAATGTTTTTTTATTGATTGCAAAGGGTGAAGCCACCAGCATCTATGAGATTGTGATAAGAAATGGCGCGGTCAAAGCCACGATCAGTCACTACCGTGTGTCCAGCTTGTCCATCTGCATTATCAGCTAGTATAATGTATCATCGGCTAGTTGTGTAATTTTAAGTTCCTTTTGAAATATGGTTAAGCCTTGTATACTGTATTAAGATTTTCAGGGAGAAGGAGCTCTGCTGCAATTAAAAATAGGAATGGTGAAATCAGGCATCCTTGACAGACAGAGCAGTTGATCAGAAATCTTTTCGAGATGTTAGGATAGATCATTAAATTACTATTGATGTCTTTGTATAACATTTTGACTACTGAGATAAAGTTTTCTCCAAATCCCATTAATTTTAATGTATTAAAAATAAAAGGGTGTTCCACCGTGTCGAAAGCTTTATAGAAATCAAAAAGTACAACAACTGCCTGTGATTTCACATATTCAGAGTAGTCAAGCAAATCTAAGATTAATCTGATACTATTACTAATGTGTAGCTTAGACAATCTGTTTGGTATTCATTTATAATATCTCCAAGATTCGATTTTAAACGTCTGGAATAGACAAATGCAAATAATTTATAATCAACATTAGGGCTGTCAATCTTCCCCCAAGTCAGATTCTAATTTCTACTGCTTCTTTTCTTTTTTTTTAATGTTTTTTTTAGCTCGTTATATACACCTATACCAGTTTATTATTACGTCATTTCTTGGTCTGCCTGTAGTACTCTGTTGTGACTCTCTCAATCCTCTGTCTAGATCTCTGTTTATTTCGTCACTGTAAACACCACTGCACACTACCCTTAGTATATTACACTATTGTCTATCACTCAGGTCTATCACAGGACCTTATCTGTACTCCTCCACTCGACTTACTTGACCTAGTAACACAAAGTTAGCAAACTAGCATAGGAATGACCTCTATTTCCCTCCGCTTCTCCCTCTCTCTCCTGCTCTGTGTGCCTGATGTTTAGCTGTCTAGTGACGACCTTATTCTGACTTCTTAGAAGAATTCCCTGACTTTCTATCAAATCTAGCAATGAATTCCGTCGAAGTCATTATAGTAGGTGACTCCATCCCTCTGCACCAACTGCCTCCTGCATCACCTCCTTTCTCCTGCTGTTGAACCAGCCTGCCCTCCCTGCTTGTGACCCAGTCTACCATGCAGTACTCCCATTACGCTGGCCTTCTCTCCCTGCGTCCTTCATTTTTTTTTGTTAACCGACTGATTCCATTTCAATGCTTTCCCATACTCTGTGTTGTAAACTGTCCTCTTGTCTGTATACAACATCTATTCCACGTCTGCCCGTCCTGGGTGAGGGATCCCTCCTCTGTTGCTCACCCTGAGGTTTCTCCAATTTTTTCCCTGTTGAAGGGTTTTCTTGGGAGTTTTTCCTCAGTGGATGTGAGGGTCTAAGGGCAGAGGATGTTGTCATGATGCTGTGTAAAGCCCTTTGAGACGAACTGCTTGTAAAAATGGGCTATACAAATAAAATTGCCTTGCCTTGCCTTGAAGTTTGAAGTGCGTGCACTGTGCGCCAGTCAGCCAAACTACCACTCGTGCTTTGCCCTGTGCCAGGCACAGGGCAACACAGCAGTAGGCCAGGTTGGAGATGGCGAACTTTCAGCGCACTGTCTGCACAGCCTTTTGGCACAACACTGTCACTGCACCAAGCAGAATCTGTCGACACCTCCCCTTGCTGCACTGCCACACCGATTTCAGCACACCTCAGTCTGCCAAACTGCCAAACTGACCATGTGCCGTGTTGCAATGCACAAAACTTGCACTGCGCTTGATTTGCCACCCTGTGCCACCTTGCACCGCACTGGGAAACTAGAGCCCAGAATGGAGCCCTGGCTCTGACTGGTTTTATCTCTGTGCTGCAGCTAAGATGTGGAGGTCTTCGATACAGCCATCAGCCACATGGTACACAGCAGCAATAGTAGTGAGATGGCACTCTTTAGGGTAGAGGAGCTTTTCTCTGCACTGCACCACTCTGGTGAGTCGCAGGTCATATCACACTTCATGCTCCTTCTTCATGCTGCACATTTGTCAACCCACAATGAGAAAAATGCAGCTCTTTTGATCTTGAATATCTATCGTGACAGGATGATTGGAAAAATGATACACAATAAGATTTAAGTCAGAGAAAACTGAATGTGTAGAGGTGACTCTAGGGAGCCCCAAACACTTCTGTACTGCAGAGTACAATTAGGGTGAGCTGTGTTTGACACACTGAATTGATCCTCTACTGTGTGACAGTTGTGGATTGTAAGAGCATTTAACATGATAAAATCTATGGCATCTTAAAAGATTAAAATGATAAAATGCCCACAGTTGTTCTTATGGGGCAGAAATATGTAACAAACGCAAACATGCAGGCTGAACACATTCTTTCCTCATCCATAATTTCAAGTGTTTGAATACTCTCTAAACATGTGTAATAGTGCCCAAATGAACAGTAAAGTGATTTTGATTCATAAAATGAAGAAGACATTTGTTATTTTTTAATGTGCTTCCCTGGCAGTGCTGCAGGAGATGGTGATGTCAGCTCATGACCAAGGCTCCGGAGAGGTGGGCGTCAAGGTCAGGAAAGCCCTCAGATGACGCTCCAGAGGAGAAGTGTCACCCAGAGTCCTGGACCACCAAAGGGTGCACCTGCCCGATTCTCAGCCCATGTCAGTTGTAAGCAGGTAGGGCAGGAGACAGAGTTCCGTGATCACATACAAAATTTTATTGTTTAAACAAGCACAAGGTTTGGCACAGTCGATAAAAGAATAAGGAACACAACTTGAGAATGAGGAAGGCTGAGGCTTACCGGCTGGAGGATGGGTCGACAGGGGAGAAGTGAAGTCCAAAAGAAAAAGGAGAGCACCCCACTCACACAACAAAAAGGTGATGTGCAAACCAAGAAAATCTTGAATGAGGGTCAAACAACACACAAGGGAACCACCACCGCTAGCCTTCAGCCCTAGGGGAGACAGGAAACACAATTAAAGTGGCTCACAATTAACAAAGAAAAACCCCCAGTATCATATATAACACAAACAAACAAACTGTAAATGATCAATTAATAAACTGAAAGGTATTGGTTCGTATTAATAAAAGAAACAAAAGCAACTTAAAGAGTCTCTGGCCAGAGATATTAACTCAACAATTAACCATAATTAATCTGTATTAAGGCGAGCTCAAACATTTACTGAGAAATTCCCCTCACAAATGAATACTAAATAATTACAGCAAACTCCCGAGATAAACAAAGTTATCCAAAACAAAACAACAACCAACCAAACTACGTAAAGAATTACCCAAAAGAAACTCGACCAGTAATCAGAAAATAAGCAAGAGAAACAAACAAATAAACCATGGCTGATTACCTTAAACACTTTCACACATACATAGTCTAAATGAGTTGCTGATAGTCCTGGCAGAGCTCGTAGCGTCCAACAGGCTGGACGCCTGAGCGACACGCGAAGCAGCGGGAAGCAGTGCCAGCAACAGGAAACTGGTTGACTAAACACAGCTGACAGGACCCCAAACCAAGCCGGCAAAGCAGCAGCAGTGAAGTAGTGGTAACAAAGTAGCCGTGGCTAAGTGGCCGTAATTAAGTAGTAGTGCTCTTCTTACTTAGCTTTAGCGTCCATAAGCTCCGGTTACAAGTCCGGTTAAACTGGTGTCTCTTCCAAAGAGGGAGAGGGATGAAGAGAATCGGGTGTAGCAGGGGAGACAATCATGCAGAGCTGTAGTCAAGTCCACCTTTGTCGAGTCCAAGACAAGTCCAAGTCCATGCTAGCCAAGTCCAAGCCAAAAAAGGTCCAAGTCCAAGTCAAGTCCAAGTCCAAGTCCACAAGGTCCGAGTCAAAAAGTCCAAGTCCGAGTCTAAATGAGATCTAGAGTAATCACAGACATATTATATAGACTATATATCTATCTATATATATAGACAGATATATATGATTTATAATCGTCAATACGCATGTGCAGTATTCACAACCATTCACTGCCTGTGTCTCGGTGCAGCACGACGCGATTTCTCAGAGGGGGGGAATAGAGACCTTTCTACTGCAGATATTATTGTTTCCATTACAACTCATAGTACCTCCTCGACGTGGGCGGGTTCGTCATACCACGGCTGCGCGAAACTGTATTTGGATCCTTTCTTGGGCCACCAAGGAGAGGAACTTATGGACCTTGTCGGCTGACCATGGGGTTGCTTTTTTTGCAATGCCATTTTTCTCACGTAACAAGTAACAGATGTAATGGCACAGAGCAGTTGCTGGTTTTAAAAATGGCGGGGTCGAGTTTTGTGTTTATTTACAGTCTATGGTCAGTCGTCAAGCTTATGACGCTTCCAGTGACGACACTCATTGGCCAGTCAGTGGAAGGCAGTCGGTTACGTCATGTTTGAGTATCCCTTGGGCTCGCTTGGAACCCGGGCTGAGGTGTTACCAAAAAAGTACCAGGTACCGGGTACCACAGGCTAGTGGAAAAGCAGAAAAAATTAGTAGAGCCGTGCTGAGCTGTGCCGAGCCGCACTAGGGGAAAAGGGCCATAAGGTGCGCCTACCTGTGCTCAGATCGCAAGCGCCAAATACAACGATGCAGAAATGGCCGAGTCGAAGATAGTGATGGGACGTACTGTGTCGAGGCTTTGGAGCGTGTGTCGAGAAATGCAGGAAGTATTTTATGAAGTGTGTGAGCATGGATCTGTGGTATGGAGGCTTGCTTCATTTAGTGCGAGTGACGTTAATTATGACGTCTGAAGCCTCACTGGTTCAGTAAGTGGTTGGAGTGATTTACGAACATGTATAATGCGCAATAGATCCTCGCAAAATTTGAGGGTTACTGTTTGTGTTGGAGTTTTGCCAATTTCCAAGCACAATGGAAAACGAATAAAGACCATAATCCCAGTATTCGTAAGCACAACATTTGAAAACAAACTGCAACAGTTTTAAATAAACATCTCATGTCCTATTGGATTTATTTAAACATCGACTGAAATAATACTGACAAGTTTTTTGACAGACCTCTATTACCATTACCCACATATTAATCAAAATATTAGATCAATGAATGAATGAACCACACAAAATCATGTTTTTATTTCTATTCCCGGCAGTGATAATTCCCATCCTGACCCTGTTGTAAAACAGCCAAGAGGCCCTCACAAATAGTTGAAATGACAATAAAGGTTTTGACCAGCAGGGGGGGTTTGTGTGCACATGAAGCATTTTTTCGAACCAATTGGATGGAAAGCTTCATCTGGCCATCACTAGTCGAAGAGGCAGGAAGCAAGAGGTCAGGAGGAGGGACACAGCCTACTTTTATCCCCTCATCTTGATTGGCTAATAGTCCAGAGAGGGTGTGGTGCGACAGAACTTTGAGTTCAGTATGGCAGCGATGCCTCCAGTACCACTACACTATGTAGATACTGTCACGCTGAATCGCTCCTCACAGAGACTTTGAGTGAGTGCCAGTGTCCCACAATCACTCATTGAGATTTGACATTTACAGCTTGAAGACTAGAGTCACCTCTCTGTTATGAGACCATTTCACATCTAACACTTCACAATAATCCTTTTTGGCAACATTCATCTGCCATTGCAGCACAATATTTAACTCACTGGATGCATTTTCTTTTTATACAAGGTGTTTCCCACAGTAATCTTTTTCCTGTTCTCTCTATTTTAGTGGCATTCTCAGTAGACTTGACATTCACTGATTTGCTCTGTCCTCACTCCAGGATCTGACTATGTAGTGGCGGGTCATGGAGACTGGAAGACTGGCCGACTGATGGCCAACACCAAGAGCCATGTGAAGTCGTGGAAGTCAAGCCTGAAACACAAAATCCTGCACATCCTCAGGAAAGGCTGTGGCCGATCACCAAGAACTGCAATGGACAGAGGCATGGAGGGGATCAGCTGTGACATACAGATCATGTGTTGGATTAGTGAAATAATGAAATAGTGTGTGAATAAGTTATTGCTTTGACAGGGGTCACACATAGATCAAAGAGAGGAAACCACACTTAAGACCTTCAGCCAGACAAAACCGAAGTTACAACTTCATTCTTGTGTTGCAAGACACCTTGGTTCATCGTTCTCCCCAAATTATTCATAGAGCAGGAGGGAGTGTGTATGTTAAATACTCAAATTATGCTTTATTCCGGGCCCAAGTTGCTATCAGAGTCAGTAAGCTAACAGCCACATCCTGCTGAATCTATTTCATTGAGAACTGTTTATACTTAAATCTGCCAATGGCCCTGACTGTATTTACCTTGTCGTCTTGCACACATTTGCAATAAATCATGAATGAGTCAACATTAGTGTGCATGTATGTGAGTGCAGATGAGTGCAAATGCTTGATGTCCTTGGTGCTAAGTCATGGATGGTGTGGGTCGGTAACTCCTAGGATGAAAAACAACAACTGAGGAATCAGGCAGCTTCATCTGAACACCTCTGCTCTTCTCTGGCCCACTCACCTGCCTGCTGTCTGACAAGAATATAACACACTCAGCTGTACCCTCTCTGGTCTGCAGCTAAACAACCAGCTAAAGCACTTGCCATTGGGTTTGCCGGTTCAGTTACAGGATGATTATGTAAAAATTTTACAGCTGTCCTCAAAAGACCTACTTTAAATGAGGAGGAATCACTTTGGTCCTTCTGAACATGGCCCTGTGGGAGCCAGTGTGTGTTTATAGAGCTGTACGCCACTCTTAGGCTATCACTAGGTTTTGTTGTTTTGGCAAAGCTTTCATGACCAGCCATGTTTATTTTTTCTGTCTCTTTTCAGCACTTTCAAAGTTCTTCTTTACATTTAGTCTGTCTCATTTCTTTTTCTGTCCAAGTGATCCCATAATGCTTCTATAATATTCAGGTCTGGACTCTGGAGGCCAGTCCATAACAGTCAGTGTTTCATCAGCTGTTTTTCTCTCCAAATATGATTTCACTGCATTAGTAGTGTGCGTGGGATTGTTACCATTGCTGAAAAAGTGGTTTCTTGGCTGCTACCCTTCCACAAAGACCATTCCTGATCAAGCTTCTTCACCCTTTGTAAGGGTCAACGTGGCACCCCCATGAAGCTGCTACAGTAGATGCTGAGCCAGGTCCCTACTGAAACTCTGGGAAACGTCTTATCAGATTTCATTATTCTTCAAATTTCTTGGTAACAGCTTAAATACCACATGTTGCATATCCAGTTTGTCTGCTGAAATCTCGAGAGTTGGCATCTTCAATGGAATGATTAGCCATCTTCCAACTCATACAACGTGTTTATGTGATGCTCAAGCATGTCAAGGTGTAAACAATTATATTAAGCAGGGTTCCATTCCATTTAGGTTTAAGAGCCAGGTTCCTGCTATTGCTCAAGTCAAGCGTAAGGGGAAGACACACTAACACTTGCCACTTACATCTGTAGAAGTTGTTTTCCCCTGTTTTTGAATGTTCCGTGCATCTTTTCCGTATTTTCTGTTTGAATTCTAATACAGAGACTGAAAAATAATTATATATGATCATTATAGCCTTGCAAAACAACAAATATAATGATGGCCTGAGATTTTTGCACAGCATTGTATGTGTTTATGATAATGAGAGCACACAGTGTTAACATATGTTTCTCTTTCTGGCTTGTGACTTCTGCTCCCCCGGAATTAATATGTATTAAAGGCCTGGGTATATGACATCACAGTGTATTACATCTGAGAGTCCACAGGCCATTTTTAAGCATGACCCAGTTAAGAATAGGCCTGGTCAGCTGTCTCCAAGGAGTAGGACAAACTATGTGAGGAGACATGATGCATCCCTCAGTCCTAACATCACTGCCTTGTCCTTGTTACAAAGGCTTTACTAAAACAAGAGAAACAAGGAGAAAATTTTCCTGTAAAGGACAAAGTGGTGATTTAGGGTGCATAAATGTACTCTACTGTCATTGGGATATTTGTACTTCTATTTCTGTGTCCTATATGTTCCTTTTTAAAAAATCTAAATTGCATTAAGTCTGTGTTAGTGTGATCATTCGTAATGCTTCTGAGGAAAGTTTATCACATTCCATGGTCACATTACACTAGCACAAGTCTATAAATAGCCTGATGTGTCTTCCTGTGCAGCAGAGGTGGCCAACCAATTACACTAGGGAACACAATTTTTGTTGAGTTAGGTCTGACATCTGTTTTTAACTAATTTTTGGGTGCGGAATCCAAAACTGATCTCAGTTTTTCTCTATCACGTCAAGTTTTTGAACTATAGGATCCCCATTTTCTTAAAAAATATGAAGAATACAGTACTTAAATT
>OMNW01034848.1:61731-74425 GCA_900303245.1 Selene dorsalis | reverse complement strand
GAGCTGCTGCTAGCTGAGACACCTTCAAGCTCTGGGCACCAGGTAGCATGTTGCCACCGGAGAGGCAGATCGACAGAGCTGATTATTATGAATTATTAGTTCTTATCACATGACATGCGGTGCACCTGCTGCGTGTGTTTCGCACCTACGGTGTCACTTGTCTACACTGAAAGTAGAATTTGTGTGCACAGTAGACACCACATCTGAACGGCCCCTTACTACACAAAGTATGATGGTAGTCATGGATACAGTTAACAAAGATCAGACTGGAAGTATGCGTTGGTACTTCTATACTATGCTATGATTGGCCAATGCATTTTTAAAAGTTAAAATGATATGGCCGCTGTCATGTATTGGGTTACTTTGGTCATGTGAGGAGTTATGCACTCACACGTTGTTCATCTGTATGATTGGAGCAATAAAGGAAGAAAAGGAGACGCTTCGAGTGATGATTAAATTCATGATACATATTCTAATTAAGTATTAAGATATGAATACAACAGCTGCCTGCTGGTGTGGCATGCAATGCACAGGGTGTTTATTGCGTTTTTGCAGACACAATGAGAATGCATCCGCACTCTTACTGAGACTTTTTAAACTTTTTAAAGAAACATGCTGGTGTGGATGCTTTTCTTTTTTAAACGGAGGAGGGAAAAACTCAAAGTACCCTGGTATGTGTGGGCTAGACCTGAGACTGCTAGTGAACATGTCTATAGTGATGAGTAGCAGAGGAGGTGTCAGTGCTGTTATTTGCTTGGGTCTCCACATTCATCTAGAAAATGGATCCAGACACCTTTCAGCTCTGAAACTGCATCCTCTCTATGGAGATGGAATTGTCTCAGTATTATTTGTTAATCTGTGTGTAAGTGTGTAATCTGTAATTATATGAAACACCTTCCACAAATGCATAAAAAAAACCTTGTAAAGTCATGTATCATGCAAATATGAGCCAGATCTACAAATACACAAACAAATCACATGAATCAAAACGTCAGTGAATATTCAATTCATTTAAAGATAAATGAAAAGCCTTTTTGAAAATCTCCCTCACAGTTACAGCTTTCAAACAGGCATTTATGAATCAATTTTCTATCTGAGAAGTGAAAAAGCATTTGTGGATCTTGATTTTACGCCTGTGGATTTGTATTTGACACAATTTTGAGACCAACTTTCCACCAGTCTGAGGGAAAGTGGACCGCTAACAATATCATTCCCATTTTTCAAAGTAAGAGCCTGTTTGCTATTATATGTTTCATATTTGCAAGGTATTGACAAACTCGTTTTGTGGAGGGTGTTTTTATATTTTCAGATACGTACAAAGATTGTCAACGTTTTCACACAAACCTACCTCCATACCTCTCTTCCTTTCTTTCGTGGTGCATCATGAGTAGGAATGACTTAAGGACTTTGAGTTCATTTCATAAAAATGCTTAATTCTTCAGTGATGTTTTGAAAGTTACAAAAATTGTAATGGATACAAGGAACAAATGGATGCCGTTGCTAAGCTGGGTAGTGATAGCATTGCGAATAATTATTGGTCAACAAAGCAAGCATATACTGCATTTTAGATGTTTATTTTGTTGTTTTTTATTTGGATGGTTCTGGAGGATATTGCTCTGACCATCAGAGAGTGGTTTCCATTCACACTTCAGTCATTTTGATAGGATCAGCAACAGAAAATGCACAATAATTAGCATTTCTATCAGCTACCATTACATTTGACATTAGGGGTGGGATCGTTGTGGTAATAGCCTGTGGCACTAATTTTCCAGCTGGGTGCCAGTAAATTGTGGAAGAAAGAGGGCAGAACAGGATAGTTTCATTAAAAGACCAACTCAAACCTCAAACTGTGAACATCTGTGTAACAAAGCATCAGGGAAATTTGAGGTGAATGATGCAAAAAGAAAAAAAAAACATGTGGCAAATATTGCGATCATGTCATGATTTTCATTGCTAGGGATGTGATTGCTTTTTGTTTTAATTGGAAAAAAAAAACATAAGAAGGACAATGATGCGATTTTTGTTGAGGCTTGTACCTAACAAACATTAACAAACATGTTCCTATTATGACTTACAGAGAGGGGAAATCTGCTGCAGCACAGCACTTCATTTGTCTGTTCAGCTTGTGTGGTTTTTGTGATCTTTTTGTTACTTGTATTCGAATTCCCACATCCACACACGTGATGTTTTCATCTGCTGCTATTAGTGCTTTCATTTTGTTTCTGGGGACATGTAAGCCACAGACTTCATGTATGTGATGATTTATTCACTGGGTCCATTTCCATTGCACCTTGTTGCATTTTGCTTTTATCAGTACACCAACTTTTCCCCCCTCAGGCAACTTTCAGAAAAAAAACTGAAAGAGAGTGCATTGTTTGCTTCCTGTCCATGACCATAAATATAAAAATACATAAGAATATTTGTTAATTCAACTACACATGTGAAAGCAGCTGATCTATTGTGTCTGCAGCTGATGTTTGACCAGTGAAGATTAGACAAGGAGCAGCTCAGTCCTGGTTTCTGCCTCAGGTCCAACACACTGAGCACGTTAATATATGATCCATACTAATGCGCCTCAATACAGAGGGAATATTGTGCTATATTTATACAGCATGTGGTTCTTACTTATGTGTCAATTAGGCCAGTAATTAGAACAATCTGCTGTCACTTCCATAAAATATACAGACTGGGATGAATAATGCATCGCTAAACTCATCATAATTGTAAGAAGATTATCATTAACATGCTGTGACACCACCAAACAAAATACCTTGCACCTCGTCATTCATGTTATCCCTAACTTAACACATCCACGGCCACACAAACACAACTCGGAACCTAGATTCTAAAATACATTCTTTCACACACACACATGAACTAAATGCGCAGTGGCACCCTGGGGGTATCGTCGGCTTTGATGTCCTCAGCATGTACAAACACAAGGACGGAAAAAAAGAGAAGGTTCCGGCTGCAGAAAGGAAACGATACACAACATGATGAAATTAATCTCTGTTAAGACAGAAAGATTACAGCTAGACACACATATTAAAGCACTTTATGAATCACTATGATATGAAACAGGGATGTAAATGGACTGATGTGCCCAGATTGATTCACAAAGTGCGCTGTGCTGCTCTCTGGTCTCTGCGCAGCCATAAAAGGATAGCAGGCTGCCTTGGTTTCTCTTGTTTAAAGCTGGAATATGAGTCTCCTATGAATATCTCTGCTAAATGACAAAACAGGCAACAAGGATAACTGCGGCGCACACAGAGAAACATTATGAGCATGTGAAATGAGAATGGCCTTCCAAAAGACTTCCAAATTACTTAAAGCTGTTTGTCTGGTAGAATCTTTGCTTGTGCAGCCTCACAAAACCCTTTCCACCCTCATGCTTTCAACTTGAAGCTATTTTAGGTGAAAGATGTTATGTTTCTTTTAATGCAACTCATTTCCTCTTTAGACATCATTATGAATCAGCATTACAGCTCCATGATTCAACAAAGCATCCATTATGTGAGTTTATAATTGTGATATTTAGAGAGCTACAGTACAGAGGGCGAGAGCAGATTTTGCTGCTTATAATTATCTTAATTTTAGCTTCATGTCACATTTTAGTCATCATGTTATCTTGAGATAAATAGTTTGTGACTCAGCTTTTCCAAAGATACTCGTTTGACGTCTTGAGATACAAGATATTATTTGTTGTGCTGAATCAGATATTTTTGACAAGAAAATCACATTATGTTGAATATACATGCAATTACCACTGTGGTGTGAATCCTTCCTTCAAAATGAATATAACATCTTCAGTCAAGGCAAAGTTGAAGTTAAAGCTTTATCATTTATCAAATCTTACGCAGAGTGAATGCCCTTAAGGAACTTTAAAACTCCTTCCAAACACATCAAGTCCACACAATAGCTCCTGACATTATCTGGGCCATGAATAATGTACAGAACAGAATATGACATTGTGACCAGAATTTGCCAAAGACTGTTGAGGAATCCGAGCCATGAAGCTTAATAACAACAGCTCTGGAAGAAAATAAACACGATTTACCCAATCGAGCCAACTCATGAGGGACTTGAGATTTGCTTTGCTGATAAAATAGAGCTTTATGGCCAATAAAACAAAAATAGATGCAATAACATGTTTGGTAGAAAACAGCACAGCAAAATGTGTTAAAACACAAATAACACAAGGAGAAATAAGAAATGAATAATGTAATAATCTTTGTGGTAATACAGCATAAAAATATTGTAACAGCATATTATATCATTTGTTAGTCTCCAAACAGTTGGATGATGTAACACATGTTTTTGAACCAATCTTTTTGTACAGTGGTGATTGTTTGAATATTAGATAACACACAAGTTTTGTTATAATTCTGATGCACGATGACAACGAATTTGTCTATGGATTTACTGTAGTAGCCTGAAATTATAGCAGAGAGACATAGTGCTAAATGCTGTTGGCATAGCAATAGCACGGATGCGGGAGAAGGACATACACTTAGCCTGTATTTGTGTTATACTAATGCTTTCAACTCTCTTTGATCAGAAAATCCAAATGAGATAAAGTCCTCCTGTTCAATACAAAACATTTATAATCAGACAACAGGATATAAATATCAGAAGACCACACCACAAAAATAATTAGCAGAAAAAATAGCTGGGGTCATAAAAAAAAAAAACATCAGATAAGAATACTTTAAAGGGGAACTATCTAAATCCAGTCGCTTTTCCTCTATTTTACTAACCCTCCTCCCAGCCATGTGCAATTGTTTTCAATGAAGCCGGCGAGAAAGCAATCAAAAGAGCGGTGGATGATGTGATTTATCATATACGATCTTACAACGTGTATATTTGTGTAGTCTTAACTGTCACAGACAAGAGATTATGGGTTACAGGGCGCGTTTGTGTCGTGGTGAGACAAGAGCTGGGACACCAGGTCGGAGGCACTGATGTTGCAAGGTTGGTTTTCGGCCAAGAGACACCAGGTGGAAGATAGAGAGCCTCCAATCTCCCTGTAACAAGTTACAAGTCATCTATGTAACCATCACAATTACTCTGAAGCTGTTTATTAATTAAGCTAAAAATGTAGCATAGCTAAGTTAAAAATCCTGCATAGTTCCTCTTTAAAGTTACCAAAAGGGGCAAAAGAATCTTAAACCCATTCAACAGAATGTGAATCCAGTCACGCCAAGATTATACAGGTATATGGTATGTGGTTCTGGACCATGTGCTGCAATTACAGGGGTTAAACGCTGAAGAGAAGAGGTGCTTATTGGCAATATAGCAGACAAATGTCAAGTGATGATGATTTCCTTTTGTCTATAGGTGAAGTAGTGAAGAATTTAAAGATCACCAAAGATTCATCCACTGTGGCTTAACACCAGTTGAAAACAGCCTTGAACATTTACTTGAGTCTCTAATCAGTCACTTCAGCTTCTGCCAAGCCACAAACTGCAGGGTTGAAAGTTAAACCAAAACAGAAGTGACAAAAACTGCAACTCTTAAAATGGCCACATGAGGCTGGCTCCAAAGACAAGTCAATTCATATAGGCACTCATGGTAAATTATCCCACTATACAGCAGAAATAAACATGGTGGTGCAAAAACTGATTTAGTCTTTACAGCTAATTTCCTCATGGCAATTTATGGAGGCGCCAGCAGCAGCAGAACAGTCACAAAATCATTCAACCATGGGTGACTTTACTTACAGTCTCTGACTACTACACCACATTTCAGAATACTACATCACATTTATGTAACAGTAATTGTTACTAGTTATTTTTCACATTAGATTTGACTAATAAATGTGTAGAAAAAGTCTGAAATATGAGCTTCACAATTAACTGCAATGTTTTATTTCAACATTTAAGTCTCACTTACAAATTTATTCTCACCCATATGAGAGTCACGCACTATAACAGGGTAGCCTGCTTTTACTTTTGGTAGTTTACGTGCATAAGTAAAATTTTGAGCGCAGAATATCGTGTGATGAGGTATGTTTAGATGTCTTTTTTACACTGCTATTTTTAATTAACACATTTCTGCAGTAGCTGTTTTGGGCCTGTTTCTGCCTGATGTTACATACCTCTATTTAATGCTCAGTAACTCCCCCTGTAAACATCAAAGAAACTCGGTCAATGTCCTTAACTGGAGAACACACTTGTAGCCTGAAATATACAGAGATAAATTACCTAATTTATTCATCTCCTTGAAAATATAGGACATTGCACACACGTTTCAGATTTTATTGCCCCTAAATTTGAGGTAAATGTGCTAAGGTTTTACAGGGCACTTAATAAGCAGCTAGGCATCATTAGGTGTACTGGATCTATCAGACCCAACATGAGCTGAGAACTTCCACCACCACCAGGAAGCACAAATGTCTGCAGCAGAGTCAGTAACAGCTCACCCATTACTTGTCACGATATTTAATACTGAACCAATTAACTGACAGGCTGACATTTCTCTCCCGGGAGTCACATCGGTGTTTAGGTCAGATTGCACTGATTGATCACAGGGTAACACTAAGAGGAGAGCTGTGAAGCTTACAAAAACATCCTGTCACATTGCTCCCATATGGCTAACATTATAAATTAAAAATTCATTTAAAAATTAACACACACATTAACTGTCATTAATGAATAATTTGAATCCACAAAGCCAGAGAGTGAAAAATGAATGCATCACACATTGGTCACCCTTAGTTAAATGTGGTGACTTAATACCTTTGTGCATTTGGATTCAGCATTAATTACTCTTGTTAACTGTAATGTTTAATTAATGTATTAATTCAACAAGAGGATTTTATGAGCGGACTGAAAACAATTAACTAACCATGAAAAGCCTGTGAGCCACCTATTGTTCATAGGCATCTGTTTAACATGTAGCTACACAGCATGCCATGCTTAGAGCCAGAAATGATGTATATGCAAAGAGTATGGATGTAGGCGTCGTCAAATAATAGCTCTACACCTACCTTCATTCATAGAAAGAAGAATGAAGACAAATGTACATACTTCTTTGAGTATCAAGCTGAATAAATACCAAACCATTGTTTGGTGTTCCTGGTCCTGAAGCTGGTTAGGAAACTGCTCTCTGCTGATCTGCCCACCCACAGACCTGACAGCCATCACCTCGTGTTAGGGCAGCAAAGGTCATGCACTGCTGAAGGGATAAAGTCAGTGATGGTCTGTATACTTTTCTTAAGCATAATTCTTGACCTCAGAAATAATAGTTAATGACCAATCCAAACTTCAGATAATCAAACAGTTTATTTTGACGATGGGACAAATGATAGTTTAAGGAGGGTTTATCAGATTAAAACCAATTTCCCTGATGCACTTAAGCATCTTTTTTTGGTTCTGAGTTTGTTAGAAACCACTATAATTCAGGATTATTGCTTAAAAATAATAAAAGAAATGTTACTGGCTGCTCATCTGGAAATTATCATTATTTTACTATTTATATATACCAAACTTTGACCACTTGAGGGCAGCATAAATAAAATATGAGCTTAACATTGACCCCATCTATCCATCCATCCATCCATCCATCCATCCATCCATCCATCCAACCGTCCGTCTATCCATCCATCCGTCCATCCATCCGTCTATCCATCCATCCATCCATCCGTCCATCCATCCGTCTATCCATCCATCCATCCATCCATCCATCCGTACGTCCATCCGTCCATCCATCCGTCCATCCATCCATCCATCCGTCCATCCATCCATCCATCCGTCCATCCATCCATCTGTCCATCCATCCACCCATCCATTGCTTATACTGTTTATCCATGCAGGGTTGTGGGGGGCCTGGAGCTAGCATTGATTCATCCCCATTTAAACTGATCTAATGCACTTGTTGGCAAATACTTTCCGGAGTAGCATTATCATCCCTGATGAGTCATGTTTCTGACCACGTGATAAATGTATGTCATGTCTTTACTGTGTTTCCGCTCTGTTTTCTCCCTCTTTTCTTTGTGTTACTGCTGCCTGTTCAGTGCTGAGATGTTTGTGTACAGTGATTTATGGAGCCTTTTCAGTGAAGACAGTGGCCAAACAATGACGTTATGTGAGAAGTGAGAGCCACGAGAAGCCCTGAGAACTCATCTCACCGCAACCTAAGACATACATAGAGACAAAACATACAAACAAACAACAAATTCAAAGAGTGTCTTAATCAGTTAGCAATGCATTGAGCTCTCAGTGCCACCATGAATGAGATTTGACCAGAAAGGCTCATTTTTGGACTTGTCTCCTAAACGATGAGCCAACACAATCTTTGCAATGCCAAGAGGATAGCTGCAGATTTAGCTGATGATTTTGTAATGATTCTCATCAACCCAAGCACCTTGTTTCATTATGTCACATTCTTTTCACACTGTCATTTGATATAGATCATTATAACCTCTTTAGGGTCAGTGGTTAGATAGAATAGTTTGAAAATTATGTTAATGTAGTGCTCTGCCTGAGAGGACAATATATGAGGACAGCCCCTGGCTTGCAAAATAAAGTGTGGGAAAACAACAATACATATGGCAACAGCCCCTGTCAGAGAAACCTATGGCTCAACTTTGGTGCCAAGTGGAGCTGATTCCTTTCTGCTCCTTGGCTATTTGCCAAGCACTGCAATTATTTGCTCGTAGCTGGAAGAAGGTGGTATTTCTATAAAGAGTATAGTAACTGTGTTGACCACAGTTATATTTTACATCAAAGATGTGAAAATCTTTGACCTGCCATGACATATTGTTATAAACCAAACTGCTGTTAAAATAATCATGGGCGCATAAAAAGCTTGACAGAATTACTTGGAGAAAAAAAAATATCATGGATTTATTTTGGAGTGGTCCTTCAGGAAGTATGGCTAACTACTAGCTTTGTGTATGTGTTACTCTGATGGAGTTAAGAACAGTCTCTCCGGATCTTCAGCAGAGGATTACATAACAAGAAAGCAGCAGGACCTAAAGACAAAGCAGTAACATTGGTGTTGACTCAGCAGATTAAACAGAGCCACCAAAACTGACAGTGCAAATAAATAAATAGGCAACTGAGCAGCAGCAAGCTGACATCAGCAGGTATGTGCTCAGTGGGATTATCACCCAAGTTTAAATTTCTGATTGTGCATTATCATTTGTCAACTGATTTTCTGACTTTGTGTGAAAAGGGGTCGTTGTTGCCCCACCATTCTTCCCACCCAAAACCACTGTACCACCATTATAGATAAGATGATATATTGATGTTTTTTTCAAGGGGCCAAGTGTAATCAGTTAATTCAGGTTTAAAATGTCATGGATGAAGTCATAATAGCTGAGCTCTGGTGAAAATGGAGTCATCTCCGTGACTACTGCCCAAACTCCATCCTCTCAGACAAATGACTTGAATCGGTTGAAATCTCTAGAAAATGCTAGTAGGATGACCTTGGAATTATGTTGATCCATTGCCAGTGTAGTCAAAGCCACGCACATTTCATTATGCTGTACTGTACAGCTCTATTGTTGTCCAGGCATGATCCTTTATGACTATGGACACTGTAGTTTGCCAAACACAGCAACTGTTTCCTCCTCTGTGTTAATCCACAGCTGGATTTAGTCCCCAACAATGCACTATTCACTTAGTTTGACTAAAATGTGCTAATAAACAACAATGTCCAGCTCTTCGTGCAAACGATCATTTTTAAGTCACCAAGTCAGTCATTTTGAAGCCTGCTTTACACCATTTGTAATTTGTATATTGCACTCGGCCATATTGCAGTTACAATTAGATTGCAAATAATTGTGCAGCCCTAATGTGCATTTGTGAATTTACATGTTTCTGACCTGATTTTTGTGTTCAAAAGGAACTAATTTGCTTTGTGTGGGTGCTGTGGGAATGTCAGAAGGTTCTGAGGAACCAACATGTTGTTGCTTTTGGTCTTTTTTATGTAATATGTTGATGATTTAAAAGGAAAAAAAAGCATGAAGATGTTATTGATCTTATTCTGTAATGGGATTTTTGCTTAACAGAACCTGTGAGCTGAACTTGTGGTCCCTTTTGTGTCCTCGTTGTTGAGTGTTTAGTGGTGGGATCGGCCAGACACCCAGGCTGGGTGAGAAAGGATGGATGTGCATCTTTAAGTTAGTTGTGAGGCTGGTTCAGACAGCCTGAAGGCAAATTACCTATCATCAGTGAAGGTGAACTGAGGAAATTGAACTTTAATTATTTATACAATTTTTATAGCACAGGCTGCCTCCACAGACAAAAAGACTAATTAGGTCTGAAGTTGTTATAAGTGAGCATGTCACCCTGTAATATCACGCAAGACAACACAAGAAGCAATGCATAGATTTAGCTTTACTTATTATATCTATGACCATCATTTTCATGAATATTTAAATGCCTGTCATATTGTGATAACTGTACAAACACTAACTCAAACACAGGTTCAATTTAACATAATGGTTAAATATTAAGAGCAAAGAGCCTTGAAATATTCATCCATTTTATTCACAGCCTGTGGAGTTCTCCCTTGTTTTTCAGGGGCAAATCAGCATTGTGCATTATTTGTGAGAGTCACAGAGCCTCCAGGAGGCAAACAAACACTCTTAATAGGACTTTTACTTCACTTTCAAAATAACATAATCACTACTACATTTCTGCTGAATGTCAATTTTGGCAGCATTCATAAGGTTTAAAAGAGGTCTGGTAATCAACACGTTCATTTACAAATGGGCTTCCAACAGGGTCAAAACATCTGTAACCAAACTGCAGTTGCATCGGGAAAAATAAACTTAAGTATTATGATATATGTACAAACAACATGAGAAACAGTAATGGGTAACTGACACAAACAAAAACAGGACTGGAGATGAAACGTGCCTTAAATTTGTGCAGGAGTTATATAGTAACTTTATGTTTTTTGTAATGCTGAATAATCATCTGGACATATTATGTTCCCCTGAGCAGAAAAACTAAATATCGTGCATTTCATCCTGCACATATTTCTTTGTGTTCTATAGGTATACAGTTCAGCCAGTTCAACCATCTTTGTAGCCTATGTTACATCACATGACTATTCTTTGGTCATTACTGTATAATTACAGCTTTAGAAGTCTCATGACTGCATCTTGCACAGTTGTGGCTCTACTGCAGGGACCAAATCTGGCAAATGGAGCGGCAGACATGTATATATATCTATTTTATTAGTTGTCACTAGGGCCACATGGGCTACACACATAGACTCTCAAGCCACACACTATCGCAGCTTGTAAAAACACAAGTTTCTGCTTTGTGACTGCAGGAGGTTACTGGTCCCTGCCAAGAAATAGTCTGGTTCATAAACCCCATGAAAATATCACATTTACCCACAGTGAAAGGAAGTTAAAGTGTGTCCTGGTCGCTGCTCAGTAAAAATTAGAGTGCACCCACGAGTACCTCTCCCTGCTTGTGCTTGTTCCCCCTCCAGATAATGTTTCCATTACAGTTCTGTTTGCCTTATCACCTGCCTCTGTGGTTGGGGATAAGGTTGGTTTCAAGTTAAACTAAGGGAAACGGATCCACAGTGTAACATTGAGCAGCTGACAGTTACAGAGTTGATAGTATCGGAGTGGTCAACAGACACAACAAGCCTCACTGCCCTACTTTTACTGCCCAGCATCACATATACCCTTTCCTTCCCTTACATGTACTTAAATCACAGGTAATTTTGTGGTTTGGTTATTTCAAGATTAAACTAAATTTGTATAGTTCACATCCTGCTGTGGACTTCATTGTTCTGCTTTCGACTGCAGGTCTGCAAGGGAGTAAAGAATATGTCACTTTATCAGATGTGAAAAGTCACTTCAACACATATTCTGGCAAGTGGATAATATCCATGTCACTGTGTGTGTAAATTATGGTAGCAGACTAGTAATTAACTTAGCCAAGCTCTTGTCAAGATAAAACAGTGGATGACTGGCTTCCATTATTTACACCTTGTGGCTTTCTCATTAGTCCAGTTCATGTGATATAATTACCGCAGGCTGATTATCACACAGGAGCAAACAACCGGTATCTCTGACCTAATCATTTTTCCCACTTTACAAACCGACGAGGAAATGACATCCAGATGCAGCATTAGTCAGCCTGGTAAAAACACTGCCAACATGTGTGAGGGAATATTTTAAACCCAGCACAAAACAGTAATTTACAACTCTAAACACCTCCATCTATTCATCTTCATCAACATATCCTCAATTCATCAAACATTCCTGCCATATGGGGTGTCAGCGGCTTCATGACCGATTCTGATCTCTGCCCCACACCTCTCCACAGCCGGCATGAAAACCCCTTCACCTGCAAACATGATGTATGCGTATGTGTCACATCTGTGATTTGCATTCTGCTGTTAATCCGTTCTAGCGGGAAGGTTATTATTGCTTGTCAGTCAAATGCTGCCCAAGAACAGACAAATATGCAGTCTGTGTGGACATGTATTTATGGACACGAGAGGAAGAGCCCTCCCCCCAGGAGAAGGAGACACAGCAGGAGGTTGCTGTAAATTTATCCATTCATTTTACATACAGAAGTACACAGCTCGCACATGTAAAAACCAGCTATGGAACATGTGCAAACCACCCCCACGGTGTTGACATCAAGACAGGTAGTTGACAGGCTCATACATACATTACATGACTCCCACTCCAAGTTTATATGCCTCTAAAAAA
>OMNW01034848.1:30472-61711 GCA_900303245.1 Selene dorsalis | reverse complement strand
GTTTATAAAAAAAAAAAAAAAAAAAAAAACATCTTTCCACATCATTCTGGAGATTCTCTTTCAATTAAATGAGCCAAGTAATACTTCTTCACAGGTGGCGTTGTTTTAAAGGTTTACTTCACAAGTCTTTGCTGAGACTGCGTATCCAATAGTGTTCAGTCAAAAGCAAATTGGATTGTCTCATATCAATGCCATACATGCCCACACACCCGGGGTAGTCTGAAATGTGATTTATGCGGCCAGACAGAGAAACATTTTTTAAAATTTGACTCGACTATTAGATCAATAGTTTAAATCTGATTTGTGAAAATCAATTTCCCTGAGCTTGTCTTGCTTTCAGACTGAAACACATGAAATGGTGTCTGTGATGTAATGTCGCCTCCCAAACTTATTGTCCCATCGGGCATTGCTTATTATTGCAGAAATTATATTCACTACAAGCCAATTCAGTCCCGCTGTTATCACAACGAGAACATAATGGATTCTTAAGTGCTTAAATTCACAATGGATGTGGGTGCGTGTGGGCATTCACAAAGTATTGCACTTATCAGTAGCTTTGAAATTACGATATATGTAGATTAATAGACACGCTGATGGTTTTATGTCTGAGGATGCCTGTCTGTTTAACAAAGCATAATGAGATGCAGTGACTGTCTTTGTGTGAGGACTAAAGATATTGATTTAGCTGAATGTGAGCATAATGCGTTGAATCTAATAATTTGCATTTACTCTAGTCACTGTTGTATAATTTTCTTGAAATCCCTGAGTATATAGTAATAAACAGGCATAACATTTCAAATGAATCCACTGTCTCACACGGCATATGCACAGAGACAGCTGTCCTCCCTCATTCGCAGCATTATGAGGGTATCACATCAAAACACATGCACAAAAAACACAGCTGAAATCCCAGTGTGAGTAATCTCATCAGAGGAGTGTTCAGACAGGTGGCTGTGTGTAGGCAGACCCGCTTGATCCAGGAGACAGAGAGCACTGGAGAGATAACCAGTGATAAAGTCCCCAGAGCAGACATGAAACAACCTGGCAAGCCACACTAATTGATGCACAAGTGTGTATTTGTGTGAGCCAGTATTTGTGTTGGCATGTGTGTTTGAGCACCAGGTATCCTCAAGGAACTTGGTCCATTGCGCTCTCCTGAGGCTGTCAATAGGGTTTAAACACAGTGCAATGCAACAGACTGCACTGTACATCCCACAGGCAAGTCAAATGAAGCTCTACTTAACCTGACAGGCTGCGAAGAGCAGAGCTGGTGATGTCTGTTAATGTTAAAATCACATCATGTATATCACATGCATGCATTTTTGTTGTTGTTGTTGTTGCACCAGTGTTGCAAAGTGATGTTCCAGCGCCCAGATTAGTGTGGTCTGTGGTGAAGGATATGGTTACCTTCAGCACCGTCTCTTATAAAACTATCAGGCAGAAATGGGTTTAATACAACCAGCAGACACAAAGCATGTTTTTAATGAATCCCTTCTGTGTTGGTGTTTTGTGTCTGTGGTGAAATAAGGGGCTCAACTATAACATTTTTAGGGCTCGCCATAATTTAGTAATCCTTTGGTAACCATGTGTGTTTCTATGGTGATGAAACACAATGGGCCAAATGATTACTTTGAATCCCCATGGAGAACTGAAATGAACAAGAAATAATACTGAAAGCAGCACTTGAGAGAGTCCTGTTGTTGCTGGTCAGCGTGCGACTCACTGAGGATTCAAACCTGAGTGACAGTAGCCTTTGACAATTATCTTATGGATTTTGTAAATAAATTGCCACATTCTCTAAAATCAAAAAGCATCACTGTGTTCATCTGTATTTAAAACGATACCATCATGGTTGTTGACAGTCATGATAAGAAAATAACATTTGGGTGTTTTGGTTTCCGGTCAAAGCAGACTGTAAAATTGTAACGTCCCAGGTTTGCATCTGACATGTGAGATGATTCTCTATTTTTCTGTGTCTGTGGTCTGCATTTGCACTGTTGGCTATCACATTAAAGTAAAGCTGTTTGCTTACCAGTCAAGTTCTGCATCTTCAGCCCTGACTTAATGCTCACAAATACTTGTCTTCAGTGTTGGACAGTAACTCTGTTGTTTTACTTCTTTTTACCACTTCTTTTCTTGTACTGATAGGCCTACATGCTAGCCCCAGCCTAATTATCACTTTGCGATACCTAATAACACTGGTGACAAGTTAGCCCTGAGAGAGCAGCGCTGCCATTATATATCAATATAACCTATTTTCCTGTGAAGATAACAATGGTCGAAGCATCGACCATTGTTAAAATTACGTTTTGCAAAACATTAGCTATCCAGCAATAGCAAAAGTAACAAAAATAGCTCCTTTGATAAATTAAATTTCATTCCACTTGTAAAAGCCTTGTCCTAGCACATTAGCAAACTGTAGTTTGTAGTTTGTGCTTGCTGAGTGGACAGTGTCATGTCTGCATGTGTCAGGCTAACTGTTTGCTTTGAGCTCCGACAACACAAGGAATGTCATGTTTGTCTCCCTTTGCTCCCAGGACTGCAGAAGCTTTCACCACACTTTGACAGTATTGACTTTTATATTTTTTACTCAGTGATGGTTTATGTAGCTATCCCAAAGTTAAAATAGGTGGCACACAAACTGTTGTTATAAATAGCCTAATTACTTAGTGAATATTTAAAACTAGTGAGTTTGCAAATATAACTGCTATGTATCTGACTGAACTAATTTTAATTGACAAAACTAATGTTTCCATACTAGTTTAAAAACTGCATGGTTAACATCCAGTCACAGACCACCTAATCAGGGGCACAGCCTCAGCCTCAGCCTCAGTTCTTGGCATGGATGCTGCGAGATGTTGGAAATGTGCCTTTGACATTCTGCTCCACGTTGACATGATTACATCACATCATTTCTGCGGATTTGTTAGCTGCACATTCACAATGCCAACCTCCTGCTTCACCACAGACCACTACTAATGCTGAGATAGGAATGCATTTCCAAATTATTATCAGCTTAATATATTGTTTGGCCTATTTTATTTTGCATCACTTTGTCCTACAGTGACTGTCTTTGACTAATATTATGAATGACTAGATGCCATTATAGTTATTATTATTATTAGATATACAATATATTCCCCCCCACCACCACCTTCTTTATTCACTGTAGAAAATCAATCCTTTGAGCTCTGGCACAAAAGGGATCCAGAGCTCACGCCATTATCTGTGGTCCATCATGTATAGGAGTTAACCACACACCAGGCAGCTGATTAGTTATTGTGCTCTCCTGTCTGGGGGTTGTTTCAACTACAAAACGTAATCATGAAAAAAAAAGAGAGATCAAACGGTCTTTCATATATGCACACAGTACTTTGCTTTGATAACTATCAGAAGCTACTGGAATACAGTAGTTGTAGCTATCTGGCACACCTTGAAAAACTGGACGTCGTGGATATTGTTAGACTTTCTTTTAAGTGCATAGGATGCCTCTGAATCCAATTATCAACACGACTGATAGGAGAGCATTTGTTATGTGGGGAGACAGGAAAGCTTCTTTACGAATGTGGGCTCTGTGAAGGTTGGCGGCTCGCTTTGAATGAGATGAAATGTTCCATCTGACAGGTGTGACGCTGCAGCACACACTGATTTCCGTCAATACACTATGAGGAGAAATTAAATAAAAAGAAACTGTAAGAGCAATCCCACAGTTTGTGTAACTTCGGTTGAGTCTGTCAGTTGTTTAAAGCTGTGATGAAAATTAAGCTTTGTTCTTCAACGGGTCACATGGGTTCAGTCTAGACTTTAATAAAATTCAATTTATGTCTGTCTTTCTTACATTTTATGCATTCCAAGAGAATAAGACTTTATTCATTGTTCCTTGTGTCCCTCATTGTCAACAAATCCTGTGGCAAAACAAACAAAATCAAGAGGTGGTCGTCTGTCTCTCACTTCTTCTGCGCTTCTACTCTGTTTGTGGCCTCAAGTCTGTCTGACAGTCTTTGTGAACAGTTTGCATATCTATTGTATTTGATTTAAAAAAGAGTCGAATCATCTATGGCCACAAACGGTGGTGAATTGACATTTATTAAGGACTATTTTCAGCAGCACCATGTGGTTTTCTGTTCAGCATTTACAACAGCGGGACACTGGAGGCTGTGCAAAATTGTGACCTTTGTGACCACTTCAAGAAAAGACAGATTTTTCTTTCTTTCTTCTTTTGGTCCTGAAGAAGTACAATTTTATGCACAGAGGCAATACTCATATTTAGATCTCATATTTAGAATTGTTGGTTTTGGTGAGATGAATGAAGACTGAACTTTACATGAAGAGAACATACCATTATATTTCACATAGAATTTGTTTTTTATGACATTATATTTTGATTTGCAGTCCTCCACGAGCCTGTGCACAGGGCAGTCCTGCAGCTGTGCAGACTAAATGGCTCATTTAGCCCCCTGTGGCCAAGCTCAAAACTGCGAGCTGCCACTCCAGTGGCTCCAGTATCACCATTATCAACAGGCTTGGCTGTGTCAACTCTAACCACAGGAGCCAAAACAAGTCATGACACTAGAAAACAACCTTGCTGCCTTCTGTTTCTAAGCTCCCCTGCTGTGACAAAAGGAATGACAAAATAACAAACACTTTTCATCCAGCAGAACACAACAAGATGTACCTTATTACCTTTGGTTGTGAGTATCAGACACAACATGCAGCTGAAAAACTGCTCTTTTGAAGCACTAATGAATAAAAGCTGCAAAATGAATTCAGAACAGGGTGAGTAATATGCAAACAATTCAAGGTGAGGTTGGGAGTGACACCACAGCCTGGTCAGATAAAACAAACATACTGTAGCACCTCTTAATGAATAATTCATGAAAGAATTATCAGGTTATTCATGCAAGGCCTATGACTCTCTCTTTGTTTTATTCCTTTTTTAAACATTACACAATTTGTTTTTAAGATCTTCACTTGACGTGTCAATCATCACAAATTAGATGTAGAAAACTAATGCCGAGAACATAAAGTAAACATCATTAAAGAGTCCAGAGAGCAGGAGCAGGATGAGCAGGAAGAGGAGAAATGTCCCAGTTTTTTCCAGTGCACCACAGTCAGGAGTCACAGAGTCCCTGAGAGCTACTGGAACCTCTGTCAACAACACTCTTCAAACTTCTCAATATATCGTATTTTGCACCGAAGGAAGCAAATATAAGTATCGGGTAACTTATTCCTCCTGACTTCCGACAGCTTTGTTTCCATGGCAACTAATCCGCAGGCTATGGCAGTAAAGAAGTACCTTGTGAACTTTTCAGTGAGAACAAGTCACTGTGGACTATGGTGTGACAGACTGTGAATGTTAATTATACCACAGACCTAGATAGGGACACGACATATAAGAGCAAAATGAGGCAGTTCGTCCTCCGTCAGTCTTCACCTGCCTGTGTGGAGATGGACCTCTGTCCTAAAGTATGTCAAAAAGACAATATTTGGCTTGAACACCAAGCATATCTATACACACAGATGGATAATTAGACAAAATTGCCTCAGGGCTCAGCTGCGTAAGAGCCCCTACAAGCCTGAGGGGTCATTTTGTATTTGTTTGCTGTTGTTTTACTTCTCTACTTTGGTTGTTGCCTGTCTCTTCCTGGTTGTTGTCTGTCTTTTGTAGTTGTTCAATGTCTCTCTGGTTGTGTGTTGGTTTGTGTCTTTTAATGGTCATTTTGTATCTGCATGTAGTCACTCTTCCTCATCATTTTGTCATTTTGTGTCTTTTTGAGATACCTTTGCACCTCTTAGTAGGTGTGACAGATTTAATCTTAAAATTAAATTAAAATTTTTTTAATTAATTAAAATGAAATTAATTGTGCACCCCTACCTCTGTGTGGTTATTTCACATCTCTGTAGTTGTCCTTGGTGTTTTTAATCTCTTTTTGGTTATTTCATAATATATTCGGGATGGTTTTCCACCTCTTCATCGTTTTTATTTTTTCTTTTTCTTTTCCTTTTCCTTTTTTTTTATTTTATTTTTTTTACATTTTTTAATGTTTGCCGTGACTCCTTTGTCTCTTTGTGCTTGCTGTGCACTTTTTTGTTGAGGTTTGCAACCATTTATGATCATGTGTGTGTGTGTGTGTGCGTCTGTGTGTGTGGCCAGTATGGAGCAAATGTTACAAAGGGCACTGCAATCAAGACAACAAAAGCCTCTACATAAGAGTTAATTACAGAGTGGGGAGAATTATCTATAACATGACATTAGCCACTGTGAGCTGTTTGGGGACATAATTGGATGAATCATCCCAAATGGCAGGAAAATAAGATATTCTATTAGTCAGCGCTCTCAATGTGACATATTTAAAAAATATGGCAAAATAAAGAAAATCCAATAATGAATGCTGAAGGGAGAAAAGGTCGGTGTAGCTCTGAGCAGCTGTGATAAAAATAAAAGGCCAAAAAAAACCCCAGAAAGATTCGGTTCACTCCTCTTCTGGCTCCAGGCTTTTCTCACTGATCAGGATAATACAATACAGGTCTGAAGGTTTATCTGACAAGGCTGTCTTCACAAACCACTTTGAAAAGACACAACCCACTTTACATCAGTTGAATCAAATTAGTCTTCTGTGTTTGTGATCTCCACAACAACCCATACATTTTAGAGTGTGTTCATTTCTGGTTTATTTATAGTTGTTTAAAAATGAATTAAAACTGATAAGCTGAAGTGTTTTCAAGTAATTATTCAAGGCTTTGCAGTGACTCTTCAAATCAAGTTTGCATTCAGTTTGTCTTAGAGGTAGGGTTGGAGATCCTGGAAAAAATAGTTCAAGCAGGCCACATTTTGAAAATAATAAGTCAGAAGTCCAAGCCCCTTTCCTCAGACCTCTCTCCTAGGCCACGCCTCCAGAGCACAGGATCGCGTAATCCCAATGAGAGTGATGCGGCTTTCAGCTATTCTGTTGTGTGTACCAGGGCTTCACTGCGCAGCATCACTAACTTTCCACCAGCTTTTTCTTGTGGCTCATTCACGTGAAAGAAAACACCTAACATCATAATAAACCATCCAGCATCCAACTTCAGTGTGGTACACTGGATCACTGGCTTTGTGTTTTCTGTGTTGTAACTCGCTGAAGACTCTGAGCACACACACAATTAGTGCACAAAAAGTGGTATGAGGAGGGAGGGGGGGACAGAGTTGGCACTTTGATTGACACATCACGATCGAATTGACCTTAACGTGGCGTTCAAGATGATTGGATTGGACGTCCCACAGGTGACTGACTTTTTTCATTTTTGTGAAAAAGCATTAAATTAATTGGTTGCAATCGGTGAAGAGGATTTCAAGCAATTCAGTAAAAAATGCTCCTGAAATACATCTCCAAGCCTACCTTTAAATTCTCTCTTCAATTCTCTGCGGCCTAGATTCATTTGTTGACTTCACTTCGAATTTCTGCACATGATTTAAAACCAAGCACATAGTATATTCCATAGTCTCACTCATGACAGTGAAAGCATTATCAGGGCAGAGACTCAGAGAGAGTCAACAAAAGTTAAAAGTGCACAGCAGGCAGCTTCATTAGGGGTGAAAAATATGACTCCACAGTTTCTTCTTGGTGCCAGCCATGCAAACAAACTGAGCAGAAAATGAAAAAATAAAAGTCCCTGCACTGGCCCGGAGACAGATCAAGGACAGACCAAAAGTCAGAGCTCCTTTGATGAGATAGAAAATCTTAACAAAAGGAAAACACTGGGCAGTAAGATAGCCATTAAGTAACAACTGGGAAAAAAAGGGGCCACATGCCAGCAGCATGGAGACGGCAACATAGCAGATGAAAGAACCAGGCAAAAATATTATAATTAACATTAAGTCACACAATAAACTGAGCTTTTTAGCTGTACTGAAACAGCTAGATTATACAGAGACTGGGAACTTCACGTATTGTACAGTTGTGCTCATAAATTCACATACCCTGACAGAACTTCTGAAATATTGACCATTTTTCAGAAAATATAATTGTTCCTGCAAAAATAAAATATTTCATTCAGAGTTAGTGGTTGGGCAGAGCCATTCATTATCACACAATTGTGTTTGTTCACAATGATAAGTGGAACCACCCAAATGGCCCTGATCAAAAGATAACATACTCTCAAAGTTTCAGTCTGATCATATACACACAAATTAACACAGACAGGTTTAAATGGCTACTAAGAGTAACTGCCCACACTTGTGACTTGTTTGCTTGTAATTTGTGTCTGTGTATAAAAAGTCAGGGTAATACACAGTATTAAGAACTCAGGGTATGCAAACTTTTGAACAGGGACCGTCTCAGTATTTTTTTAATCGTTATGTTTTGTTTAAAGATTGTGTTATTTTGAGATGTCTCATGGTTTCATTTGGACTCCATTACAAATAAGAGAAATGTCTTTTGCCTGATCACTCATGTTTTCCTTAAATAATGTTTCACATTTTACAAAATCTGCCAGGTTATGTAAACTTATGAGCAACTGTATATTATCCCAATGTGGTTGCAAGAAACAAAGTCTTCATTACTCTTCCTGTGTCAGCCTATGCCACGACGTCACTGAAGGCCCAAATCAACGCACAGAAAGTTGTTCATTCCTCTGATGCCTTTCACTAAACCAGAATCTGCTTGAAAAAGCAGTCATTCACAAATCCAGGACAGTCAGTCACTGATACAATCTTGATGGTGAGGTCTTTTCAGGTCCTGTTTTCCTGACTGACCTTCACACATAGCTCCCATAAATGCCACAGCAGCTGTAAACAGTAATCTGAAAACTTTAAAACATCCCTCTGTGACAAATATTCATGTTCATGAAAGACCTGAGTGCCAATTTACACCCCAAAAGAAGCAATGACTGACTTCTGTTGGCAGATATTTCTTATCCAGGACAACGTGAGGTGTCTCCACTCAGTCGTCCATTTACATTGAGACAACGATATCAGATCAGGAGAAGACAGATATTTAATGACGGTTAGGCTGTAGGCTGGAATGAGAGGCGGTTCACTGTCTGGTACAGCATGGCACTTAAAAGTGCATAAGGACAAGTCATAATGCAAAATGGAGTAGCTTCAGTGCTTGTTGACTATGTGAGTGGCTGAGTGGTTGAGCCAAAGAAAAAAAACTGGGCTTGAATGAATCACATTCAAAGTGTCTGCAGTAAACTGAAGATAACTGTTCACAAAGACTCCCTATTGAGGTGGAGAAAACTGCACATTTTCAACAGTTAAGGAAAGAAAATCCTCAAAACATGATTTCTGAAGTAAACAAGGATGCATCTCTAAAGAGGTGCAGTGATAATTTCAGCAACATATTTTTTTTTATATTGAAATTCGATTTTTCTCTAACGAACTGGGGGAAACAAAGAAATTATAACTGTGTTAAAATTTTCATTATAAGATGTTCTCTGACAGTTCTCAACTACAAATCCCAATTTACTTTGTATTCAGAGTAGCACACTTGAGCACCATATGGGGTTTGGAAACTTTCTGAAGACATTGTACTTCAAATCTGGGAGACAGATGCTCTCCATTTTAAAAGTCATGAACATTGATTTTCACTCTGAGGCTATAGCATGAGCCGCGTCCAGGGAGTCAGTCTCAATAAAGTTAGACTAAATCTATTAGGATCAGCATAGACTGGCCATGAGTGGCTGCCAGAAATGAATGTAAATGAGGATGAAGCTCTTTGAGATGTTTCATCCAGTGTAAGGCTGCTGAGATGTGACAAAAGAAAAATATTCATATCAAGAAACAGGGCTTGAGGAGAGAAAGCTTTATGAGGATGCCAACAGATCTAAAGAATTCACCACACAGTACAAAATTACATGTTATGTAAAGATTACTGTGCAGTTGTGCCACTGGGAAGTCTAAAAAGAACCAGCTATATACAGAATGTAAATGCTTGCTGCTATTTTTATCCCCTTTCAAGGGAACAGAGGAGTCAAAACAAAAGCTTAAATGCAATATATGGCTGAGTATTTCAGTTGGAAAGAGTAAATTACGGTGGACAGAGTGAGATAGAGGGTGTGAGCAGTGGAGGAAACATCAAGAAACATTGTGAAGGGAGGGGAAAAAACCTACTTTGTATTTTCTTCTGTGTTAAACTGGGCATGAGAATGGAAGTCAGCATGCAGCAGGGAGAGAGTGTGGTTGTGGCTTGTGGTTTTCAGCAGTGCATTCAACAAGGGGGAACAGTGGGGACAAAATAGACCCTTCAGAACGTAAGAGGCCGTTTTGGTTCCTCACATCCTGGGAGGACAGGCTGAAAAATAAAACAACTACCATGTGTGACATCAAGCATGTGTAGTGAAATGCAAATTGTTGTTGCTGTGACTATGGCTGTCAAACACATTCTCCCTCCTCATTGTTGAGGGAACTTTTAAACAAATCTGTTCCTCACATAACCCACATACAGACAAGGCACATGTCACATAGTGCTCCTCCGTGTCTTTTCTTTTTTTTAACACCTCAGTCCTTACACAGTTTTAATTAGTGAGTTTTACGAGCTGCTGATACACCAGTTCTCTTTCTTGGTGTTTACACTCTCTACATTAAATCATTTGCACCAAGTCATAGAGCTCAATACAGATGCCCAGAATGAGAGAAACTCATGAAAGTGATGAAAAATGTCCCATCTTGCAAAGTTAAAGAAAGTGATGATAAATTCCACCAAAACCAACAAACAGACTTGAGTGAAAATGTTACCTCCTTTGTGGAGACATTGTTCTGGAGAATTTTAAATTAATTTACATGAATAAACAGACTAATTATGTTCAGTAAATACCTAATCAGTAATAGTGTGCATCGTGTAAGTCTACTGGTTGATATTTAACAAAGAAGGAAAAACTGAAAAAGGTAAATAAGGAGAAAGTAGCTAAATGTAGGTCTCGTTTCTAAAAGCCTCAAAAGTGTGTCAAAGTCTACTTTTGACACACTGAAATATGAAATATGTGAGATTTTAATGACAGAAAACAATGTGTATATTGGTTACTCTGACATTAAAGATTAACCTCCATGCATCTTATCTAATACTGGGTCAATCATTAATTAATACTGGTCTTAGTTTTATACCTACTGTGGTGTCGTGTGCCTAGAATAAATCGTCTGCAGTGTAGAGTCCCTCCAAAGTTTGTCACTGGACAAGAAAACCTTTTTGTCTTTGTGTCTCTGCCCAGCCAAATGCATATATATGCTGCAGAGTGTAATATACTTCCATACTGAACCGCCACTTTATGTTCTATGTTACTCCTGATTTTCCTTTAGATCTAATTTATTTTTCATTTCCGCCTCATGCATCCTATATACTGAAGCTCAGAAAGTTGAAGAAAAAGTCTTACATATTGTGTGTTACCATAACATTTTGAATCCTACACTTCACAGCCTTTTCCTCTTCTGGTAGGACAGAAGAAAAGTGGGCTGCAAGAACACAAAGGAGAAAACTGCAGGTATGAAATATACAGAGGGAACAAAGGGAGAGGAGACCAGCTGAAATCTGGCACAAAAAAAAAAAATGAAGTAAGGCAAAATAGAAGTGACGGAAAATTGGGCGACTGAATTCAGAGCAGAGCAGGGTACACACACACAAACACACAAACACTCACACACCTGCAGGCAGCAGTACAATGCAGCCTTGTTATTTCCACCTTCAGTAGAGCCAGTGTTCGGGGCAATTATCCACAGAGGTGCCACACCTAGAGAGGCCCACAAGTCAGCCATGCAGCTGGACCCACAGTACCAGTTGCTGCAGTTCAACCATTAAAGACAACCTCAAGTCACACAACATGTTTTCACTGCTCCCCTCAAAACAACTGAATGCCATAAAGCTTCAAGAAAAACACACACCCAGAATGATAAGTTTGTGTATTTGCGCCACGTTCGGTTTTGGGCACCTGAAAGTAAGAGAGGGCAGCTGCCAACTGTCCTGAGCCATCAGTTCAGCTGTGCTGAAGCAGATGAGATGTGGGAGGATGTGGGGAGAGGAAGTTGCCTCCTTCTCTTTACTGTCTCTGTGCACATCCTGGAATGTGTCAAGGCAGTCACAGACTGTCAGTGTGAGCTGGAGAGAGCAGGAGATTTCATGAGCAGCAGCCATTAGGTTATACATAGAACATGAGCTGAGTTCATTTCGAAAGGGAAAATATGGCTTTAAAGAGTTTTATACTGTTTGATTTGTCACTGTGTGATGTTCGGTGAACTTCAGGAGTCATTCAGGCATTTAATATATAGAACAGCTTTCAGTTTTGGCCTTTTGTCTCACAGTCGCCTCATATGTTCCCAAGATGCAGCTGATGATTATGCATTACAATCAGTCTATTGATTAGCAAATAATCCTTGAGATTGTAAAATATCAAAATAATGAAATAAGACCATAAAAGACAGGGATGCTCCATGGCCATTCACTGGATCAGCTCCAGATCTGACCCTCACTTTATATGTGGGTTGGTCAGATTTAGGGTGTCATGAGAACCAATACTTTGGTACTTCAGTGAAAAATTTCCTGAATTACAAGTTATTGCATTTTAAATAATGTCTGTTAGTCTATTTTTATTGAACACGTTTGTTATTTATGAGAATCCTCATATTTAAGAGGCTGTAACCAACAATTGTGTTTTATGACTAAGAGGGTTCACTTATTATAGCTGTATTATATAACTGTTTCATTATCCCAGTCAAACCATTATCATGTTTTACATTCTTATTTGAAGTGAACTCTTAATATAACACTGTTTTAGTGAAAAATATGGTTGCCAGTTCATTCACACTCAGCTAAAACTCATTAAGAAAAATAATAGTAGCCTTGTAATAAACTTGAAGGTTATGATGTAACGAGTTTCCTTTATTAGGTGTTTTATAGGTGTTGACTAAATTTTATCATCTTTATATAGTCATTTGTTATGCAGGTGGATTGTGTAGAGTTACATTACATTTATATATATTATGACACTTGAACCAATGGAAATACCTGTCAGTATAACATGATTCAGTTCAACAGCACCACGAACTACATGTACAAAACAGCTGACTCCTCTTTAAACAGTTTCAAGCTTTTCAGGACTATTGCATTAGACCAAAACTGTTTTTAGGTACACATAGTTAATAAACCAGGGATTCAGTCTGTATTATATTTTTTATTTTTGTTTGAACTGGTGGAAAAAAGTGGAGAAACAGGCAGGAGATTAGAGGTCTGGAATAGGGATAGCGTTATCCGGTTATCTGTTATCCAGCTTCTGCAGGAAGGGTGTAAGCTTTTGGCATTCATATGGGTTAGTAGGCAGCACAGGAACCTGTACCTCCACAGATTGAGAGGTTTTCTAGTGGAGAAAAAGCCAGAGTGATGTTTCTGCTTCAAATGTTTTCATCATGATTTCTACCAATGCTCACCAAATGGCATCTCACACCGTGACAACATTTTTCTCCATGTATGACAGATAAGAATCAGCACAAAATATAGAATCCATGTCTTTTCTGCTGGACTGACGCCATACCACTGATGTTTTTGGACAGGTGAGAAATTCTTTCTGCTTTCAAATCCCACTGATGCAACAATAACAAAAACACACTACAAGACATCAAAATAGACTCAGGGATACAAGGAACATCTCCTGTTTTATCTGTTCCAGGGTAGATTTCCCTTTTACACAGCCTCACCGCCTTCATTAAAGTTAGATTCATTTTTAATGTGCTACATGTAATATGGAACAGCTTCATCTGGGAGAATTTAAGACCTCTGCTACCCCAACATAAGGGCACATTGTATGTCAGTGGATTCCTCTGCACTTTGCCAGCCAGCCATGGCTTTGAGAAGTCAGTGAGGCCTTGAGTTCCTGAACCCCCTCCAGAAAAAAAAAGAAAAACTTTAGGGAGGGAATGGCTTGAGGAATGGTTGGTATTCTGAAATGTTGTTCTTATCCACAAGTTTATTTCTGTCTTTCATCGAGGTCCAGGAAAACATTCCCCAGCCAATCAGAGAGCTTCGCTCTCACACATCAACACGTAGTGAGAAAGCAACTGACTGTATGGGCAGCATGGCTGCCTGTATGCAAGACAGGCTTTATATAAAAACAAACCAATACAACTCGTGAACTGTCAGCTCAAGTATGATTATTGTTATCCCTCCATTAAGCAAACCAAGTGCAACACTCATATACTAATTCACACATGATGACTGAAACCTAGATATAGTTTATCCCTTCTAATTAGACAAACAGCCCTCAAAAGCTCTGGATTTATCAAAGTTAAACCTCTAAAACACTCACTGATATCTGTGAGGGAGCCACAACACAAATGAAGGAAGAAATAAGAAGTAGAGAAGGAGAGAAGTGAGAAACAACAGCGTGTTGGATGATACATGTCATGTGGACGGTAAGAAGAAGGTGAAAATGACTTACCACTCACTTGTCTCACACTGCACTCTCTCCCAGCTGTCCTTCGTCTTCCCTCAGTGTATGACAAAACTTCCCAAACTGTTTCTTACCACAGGCTGTCTCTCTCTCCCTCTCTCTCCTTTCCTCTCCCTCTCTCTCTCTCAACATGGGTGCACATGTGACCATTGCTGACCCTCCAAATAGAAAAAAGCTGGCATCTAGTGGCGACTGCAGACACAGCACCTAAAAGCAGCAGCCATCCCTCACAGAGCCATTGGCCCGCAGACAATTTCCAAAAAGTAATTTATAGGCTAATTTGCTCTGATTCCCTGGGCGATTTAAGAAGCAGGAGCTGATGAATACAAATAGCTTCTTATAATAAATACAAATAGTTTTGACCATCCACAAACACCAAGCTGGATTATAAGATAATTCTTTTTCATTAAAGTAAGCAAAAGCAACATTTTCATTTCATAGACTCATGACAACTTATTTACACAGCTCATCATATTGAGGTATTGGAATCTGCTTTTGCCGGTAATATCTTTTTTTTTTCTATTCATCATACACAGTATACATATATAGACTGCATGAACATAGACATTAACAAATGATATTAGTTTATGCAACCTATAATGACACAGACATATAATAGGACATCATGTGAAGACTGTTACTGTCAAATCACACCACTCAGATGTGTGTTTTTTGTCCACGTTGCTTCTTTTCTCAAATTGACTCATGTTCAAAATCTGACAATCGAACGCTGTCTTCAGATTCATGTGCTGAAAGTGGAGAGGTTCTCTTCTCACCGATAATCTGAGTTTAAGTTATGTTTGATTTGTGACACAAGTGAGCTATGGTCGAATAGACAACTTACCGAAGTGTGATGTGGAAGCTCAAAGCAACAATATTTAAGTGATATAGGAGGCCACTTGTATCCAGTATTTTAACCTTTATGATAATTTAACTTTTTGTATGAAAAAGCCGTCAAACAAAAATTATTATTCATAGCAGTAGAGTATTTTGCCATGCCTGGAAGGGACCTATAAGAATACAGTACAAAAGCTCACTTCACTATGTTTCACTGCAAAACAAAAACAAATTTTCTTGTTTCATGTGAGACAACAAATATCCAGTTGTCTGAACCAAAGGCGTAGACCAACCAACATCCCTAAAGCCATGCTGCAAGTGTGGCTAAAAATACATGATTAATTTGAATATATAAATAAAGACAGGGGTGAGTAAATGACAGTTCCCCCTCTTACTCACTGGTGCACCACCCATATGACATGATTGTGTGCTTGTGGTTTCTATACTTTATTGGTGCCAGACATTGGCAAAGGCAGTCTTTGTTCTTGTAATGAATAAGTCAACAGATTTTCCTGTCCTCTCTAAAACTAAGTCTGAGTGTGGGTTTGTTTGGGTTCAGTAACTCATTTAACTCACACACAGCGCGGAGAACACATTTACAAGGCAATATAAATACAGACATACAGCAAAACATCAACTTCAATTCATATGAAGATCTGGACAACAAATTATACAGAGATCGAACTGTTATTTTATTTAACAGGGACGAAGTATGGATTTTTAAAAAGTATCAAAGATGAGTGGCAATGTGAACCCCAGAGGAGGGGCCAGGGAGCCTTCAAACTCCAAGCTACCAGGATGGGACAGGTCTAATGTATGGATAGCTGTTTGAGCATTTATTCCATATCCTTGATATCAGGTGTCAGTGTCCTTCACTAGTTCTGTCTTTGTCAGCACTAGTTCGACATCTGGTCACACTAGTTAGACATTTTGTTCAAGTAGTTGAACAAAGACTCTCATTAGTCACTCTTTTTCAGCAACAAGTGACACTTTTGTCAAACTAGTTCTAACATAAGCCTCACCAATGAAGCCGGGAGCTGCACTATTGGCACCAAAATCTAAACTAGTCAGCTTTTTGACAGACTAGTGGCCCACTGGACTGAACTAGTAATGCTTAAAGTCTTACTAGTGAAGATGTCAACCAGTGTGACAAAAAGTCCAACATGTTGAAAAAATGTCTCGCTAGCTGTGCGCAGTCGTTCACCAGTGCTGAGCAAGGCTTTACTAGTTCACAGACAGGCCTCACATGTAAGAAGAATGTCCAACATGTTTGGTCAAAGCCTTGCTTTCTCCACCTGAACAGCTGCATCTTGAACCTTGATGGCCTCCAGCTACACCCCGTCAGGAAGTCAGGAAACTGCAGTACTGTAACATAACACACACACATGAACATAACACAACAGCAACACACATGGCTTGACAGAGGCCCCTGGGCTGTCACAATATTTTCAGTCTGCTTAAACCTGTGTATGACAAAGATGAGCTATTAAATGTGCATGTTATTGCAAAGTGTTTATATTACACTGGAATCTAAATGAAATGCATGTACACTGAGATGCTTTGTTCGAGCAGTCTTCCATTTATTTCACAGGAGTTGTTCTTAGACCTCACATGGCTCATTTAACTGCTCATGAATGTGATGAGAAGTGGAGGACTGTTCTGATGTCTGTCATCCACTCTGCACATCGCTAAAAGAGAAAGAGAACTACTAAGTGCAGAATACAGTTTTCAGACATAAGATGTGTGTTTATTGACAAAATCAGCAACACAGAGAAGACATCACATGGTTGCCACATCCCAACTGTTGATGGGGGGTTGTTTATTTTTGCCTGTGGGGAGGGAAGTGTTTGTTCACAGTTGGTTTTCACTCTTGGAAAAATATGAAGCTCTTCATAACAATCATTAACCCTTCTCTTTATGACTAATGCTCTGAAAGCTGGTTTGTGTTGACTCTTGCTCTAGTGTCTGGCTGGAGTTTCAGTGAATTCAGTGTGATGGTTTTTTGCAAATAGTAAGTAGCTAATGTTCAGGAAGCTGTATCTGGAGGGCAAGAAGCACATCAGGAACAGGTGCTTCAGTAGAGTTATTAAATTAAAATCCCATAATGCAATGGCACGTGGTAAAATGCTGAGCAGACCGCAGATTTTGTGTAATTACATTTTTCGCATATTACTAATTTCATGTAATATTGTGCAATTTACAGAGTAATTTAAATGTTATTGCACAGCAGGTGAAACGTACCAGTTGGATTTCTCCAATAAACATAACTGTACTAAAAAGTCCCTCAACCTCTGGGCTCACAAAAATGACTGAACCTACTGTTTCAACAGATACCAACAGCTTCAGTGACTTTTGCTTTCAGCCTTCTTCCACAAAGACTGTGCTGGGAAACTCTGCCAACCTCAATAGGAAATATGCAGTCCTGCCACCCATTGTTCCTGTATTGCTGAACCAGTTCCTGGTACTTGGTAGTCTCTTCCTCTATGAGCCTGTATGCTTTGTTAGTGGAGAGGGAGGGAGGGGGGTCTTGTTTTCTCAGAATAAGTAAGATATTTTTGGCTTCCAAGCAGTGTGCAATAAATATGAAGGTATTTGATTATTTGAATAGGAAACGCCTTGTTATTGGACTACATCAACATGGTGAAAATGCAGGCTGCTTTTTTTACTATTGTGCTCAACAAACTACTTCCTTGAGGAGAGAACAAAATCAAAGTGCAAATCAAAAAGCCACTATTAGTCTACCTGACAGAACTTCTTCACAGAATATTAATTATGGCTCCTTAGTCTACAACAACTATAACCAAGCCACAGATAAGATAGTATGTTATGAGTTAGAGTTATGACTACGGCCCAGTTGTTCAAAAGTGATCTGATTGGATTTTGGATAATGGATTGGATCAAATCTTGAAGATGGGTTGTTCAAAACTAAAAGTGAGTTCTGAAATCAGATTAGGTCACGTAATCCAATCCTGGTTTTAATCTGGATCAAACCCTCAATTTGTGTTGTTCAAAACTTTTTACTAGGATTGGGATAACTTTGATCCAAAAAATTAGGATCATTCTGATCCCAGAAGTTGTGTGGATTCAGGGTGGATTTCAGGGACAAAATGTCATTTAAATTACTTACAAAGTGGTCAGATAAACAACATGTATAATGTTGTATATATACATTTATTTATTTGTATTTTTCACCTGATTTTTAAACCATTACAGTGACAAAGTAAATAAAGCGAACTTTTGATCATTCCACAAATGAAGAACTTTTCCCCAACTATTGGACATTTAAATGAAATTTGAAGTTTGAATTTGAAACAATAAAAGCTCCAAAAAATATTCACAATGTACTTGACTAATATACTCTATAGTTGCTTTTTAATTTATTCTTTGTGGGTCAGATAAGGCCTGGCTGTTCAAAAGACACTGAAAAAACAAATTAAGCACGGAAATTGATTTAAAAATCAATCCACTTTGAGTGACCCCATGCTGCTATCTACCTGTTGTTTACATACCTAGTAGTCAGTCAGTGTGATATGTAGTCCCATTTAGCACTCGTTATCCAGATTTGGTAATCCTTAAAGGTTTGTATCTGGATCAGAATGATCCAATTTTGCTTTAAACAACTGAGATAAAAGTAAGATGGATTACGTGATCCTGGATGGCAAAACCAGGGATTTCAAAATCCAGATCATTTTTGATCCAGATTACACCTTTTGAACAGCTGGGCCTACATTGTCAAGAGATTTGATATTTAAGATTTGAGTCCCTGTTTTGTAATTTCTTTTTAAAGAGATATGCCAGATTTGTAACTGAGCTGAACTGCGTGCAAAGTAGGCTATTCTAATCACATCACACAATGTATACAGAAAACGAAAAGCCTAATATAAATACAATGAAATATTAAATACTACAGCAAAAAAAAGTTCTGCATTGCAAATGTAGCCTACTCTAAATGTGAGGAGCAGCACACTTTCAGAAAATAGTCCCTCTAGTCTAGCTTGTTAATGCACAGCCTCAGAGCCCGTTCTCTTCAACTACATCATTTCTATTATATATGGAATACGTTTCCCTGTTAGCAAAATATACTAATGTGGTGGTTTTCAATCATACCATATAACTTGTCAAGCGTTTGTATTTATGTTAAATGCAGTGTATATTGCTACATTATCGACTATTTTTCATCAACATTATTTCCCATCTGTCTCTCCTACCTGCAGGAGTTTGGCTCCTGGCTTTATTTTAAACGCTCATGTTGTTAGCAGCGCGTCCCCGTCATCTTCTTCCTCCTGTGCTGCGCGCTCCCGTCTCTCTGACATTCCGCCTGCCCTCACGTGTTTTCTGTGTATAAAAGGCTCTCAGTCTCTGCTCATTATGTCCAGTGTGTCGCCAGACAAACGCAGAAAAATGGAGTCAACGCTGAACCAGCTGAAGAAGCACACCGTGGTGGTGGCAGACACGGGAGACTTCAACGGTAACGAGCACGGCTTTAATTACATGCTAATGTTAGCCGATTAGCTCGATAACTCAGCACTATCAGTTTAATGTTAGCATCACTCTCGCTCATGTCGCTGTTAGCTAGATAAATGACAAGCTAGCCGGCTCATAGGAGGGTTGACGTTTAGTTTTTGACTACAAAATTTGACAATCTGATAATCCGATTACTTCTTATTAAGAGTACCTAATTTAGAAACAGTTGCTACTTTACGTTAGCCGCACCAGGGACTAACGCGAGAACGCCAAGTATTTTGTTGACTTTAGTGTCTTATCAGCCTCACAAATGGCATAAGTTGACATCGACTCCAGCTACATCTGTTGAGCAGTGTGTTCGAGGTGAAATGTGTCTGGTGTGGTGGCAGAGGTAAGTGAGCATAGTACGAGCTGTAGAAATGGGATTTCCTTCCTTGTTTGTCATGCTATAGAGGAAAAGGTCATGTTAGTCAATTGGAGTGAATGAGGAACCATGTGTAGTAATACTAACGCGGAGTGATGCAAACCGCACACAGTTCCTCGTGCACAGGTTGCAGACTCAGGATGACATGACAGAACTGGTCAGTCAGTGTGGCCAGGCGTGACAGCTGCTAAATGGCGCTGTCATTACAAAGCAGGAGTAGTGGGGCTTTGCCTCAAATGATTATATATTCATCACCTAGTCTACCATATAATATCTAAAATTTCCCCCAGATGACGGAGATATCTCCAAAATTCAAGCTACTGTCATTTAGAGCAAGGAAAAGCAACTAATTGTGTCATTTTGGAAGCCTGAACTATTAAATATTTGTCATTTGGCTAAACAACAGTTTGATTATTTGATTATCAAAATTGTTGTAAATTTTCAGTGATGCTTTTTACATACCAGTATGCTGTTAGCTACACTGCACTCTTCAAAAACAAATGACACTAAGTCATGCGTACAGTGGTTGGATAGAATAACACTGCTGCTGTATAATTTAGTGGTGTCCAACAGTGTTGCGATTTACTATATGATTAATCAATCAGCTGAAAAGTGATTAACAAAGTTTCATACCAAATAGTATCAAGTAATCATTATGTAGATTCATTATGGGTTTTTTTTTTTTCTTTGTTCAGGTAAATATAGCAATCAAACTTAATTGTTATCTTTCACACAAATTACTGTGATAAAGTACTTCACTCATGACTGGAGAGATAAGGACAAATATATAAGCAGTAAACCATCACAGAACAAACTCAAGATGTTGCCTTTGACAGTGCTGATGTCCCTTCCAGTATGTAAGAAATAACTGACTCACTGCAGAAGTACAATCCAGTACAGCAGCAACACAGAATTAGCAGGCAAGTAACAGATCCTTATTCACATTATAATCCCCTTTATCACATTAACAGGCTGTCACACCACACAATGCTGTTGTTCATACTTTTATCTCAGCATCTCCCTGTCATGGTAAATACATCCACTTTCTCTGTCAGTTAAAAGTCTGCAACGTTCTGCAGATTTAGTGGTAATACTGGTCACTCGAGATCCACAAGGCTGTTACTTTCACTTCCTTGAGGACTTTTCAAAACGTACATGTAATTCAGGTTATACATGAGTGGTGTAATGTTTCTAATGGTTCACTTGTTGCAAGTTTAGACATGTGCTAATCGGCAGCAGCACTTCTGTTTCACATCCAAAATGTAATGCTGTGGTCAAACATGATGTAAGAGCACAGCCTTGCCTCATTTGTAAATGGGGAAAAAGGTTCGCAGGAATAGTCTGACAGTGACAGGGGGCTCATGGGGCACTTGTGAAATTTTGCACAAGGCTATTTAGTAAATAATTAGCCTGCACAAAGAAGATGCATGTTTAAGCAAAGTTCCTTATGAGGGGACATCTCAGAAGGTCAGATGCCGCTTGTCTGCATAAAATCACACTTGGATAAAGGTAGCTGTCTGACTGTCTGATTTTTGTTTAATTATTTAGGTTAATTGTGTTTACAAAGTTGGATTTCATTTGGTGTTGCTAGTAGCTCCATGCACCATGATACAGTGTGTTAGAAGACTGTATTTCTGTTCACTAAGGGTTATTGCTTTTATTCCAAACACAAAATCCTCTCCTAACTTTCACTCTGACATGCCGGTGAAGATGTGCCATCCATCGCCAAGTCTGCAAAAAGTTCCTGTTGCTTATTTTGAGATTAATTAGATGTTCTCCCACATGCTTTGTACATTAGCCTGGTGCACCAGCAAACATCACAGATCACATGACTACCAACTTGTCTAGTATAATCTAGTTATTTGCAGTAATTGTGCAGTGGCCTCAATGCCAGGTTGTAATGGCTTTGAAACCATGGAGAGCTCTCTCAAAACTACCCACATAGTAGACCAGACCGTCCGCCCCCCCCCCTAATCTATGGAGTGTGTTCTTGAACTGTTGATCACAAGTATTCATTCCACACCCACTGACCTATAATCCAATCCAGTTTTTTTGGAGGGGGTGTGAGAAACAACTGGGCCCAGAACAGACACATGCTTTGTTTGTAGGTTGAAGAGCTGGCAACACTGCAGGCAACACTGCTCATACAAAAACCCCCTATGAAAAGGCTGTGCAGCTCATGCATATTGAATTAAAATCCACAGATCGTTTCTGTAAACTACACCAGAATGATTAGAGATAGCTCCACACAGTTCTGTAGATTATGACATAAAGGTCTCATACAAGCTTTGTGACCGTTTGGAGCTTTTGTCAAAACTTTACTTCTGCAGTTTAATAATTCGCAGAAACGTAAAGTCAAAATGTTTTAATAAACAAAAGGCAGTCAAAAATCACATCTTAACTTGAACTGTGTATTCTTTTCTGTTCTACTGTGTAAACATGTGACAAGAAGAAACACTGACATTCATCACTCTTCTGAATCTTAACTGGTACAGAAATACATCCATACAGCAGATGGTGCTATTTCTGACAGCAGAAATCTGCTGTACATTGACAGGACAGAGTTTTGTCTGATTCTGGTGTTCTTTCCACAGTCTAATGAATTAGGTGAAGATCTTGAATAAAAATTTGACAGCATTGTGATTTGAAAGAAATTTAACTTTTTTCCTAGACTAAAATTAGAAGACGGGTTCTTTGCCTTTACCCTATACTTCAAAGACTCAAGAAGATCAGTAGCACTAACATATAATCTTAATAGCACTTATGTCCAGTATCCTTTTCATATTTTTTCAAATTAAATGCTAAAAGAATAGATCCTGACAGATTTTCAACACAAGTATAGAAAAAGCATGAATGTGCATTTGACTTGTCTGTGCTGTCCTCCTGTTTTGCAGCCATTGATGAGTACAAGCCTCAGGATGCCACCACTAACCCATCTCTCATCCTGGCTGCTGCCAAGATGCCAGCCTACCAGAACCTACTGGATCAGGCCATTAAATACGGCATCGCCAAAGGCGGGTAAGAGGCTCTTAAGTGTCACCTGTTGGATTACACTAAAGGTCAAACTAGAATATAAACAGCACTGAAATGTGTGGTTTGCAACAGAAAGGGAACATTTCATGTGGTTTTGCAGATGTTGCACAGGACACAATCCCTCTGTCTTTGTGCAATGTCTTGACTAAGTTCCTTAATTCTGCTGAAAGTTGTTAAATCTAATGTTTGTCTTTTCTGTTTGTGGTACATTTAAATGAATATAGTTAGATTCAAACTCTGATTTTGGAGAAATGCTGATCGTGTTTGGTAAGGTGCAAAGTCCCAAACAACTTTAGCCTGATGTCACACTTGCTGTCATTTGAATAAGCGGTAGTTGAGGAGCGCAACTTTAAAAATATAAGACTATTATAATATTAATACACAGTGGCTATGTTTCATGAAATTCCTTTTTCGTACATTAAGTTCCCCAGCTTCATAATGTGTCCTTCTCTGTTTAGGACTGAGGAGGAGCAGGTAGCCAACACCATGGACAAGCTGTTTGTGTCTTTCGGGCTTGAGATCCTCAAGAAGGTGCCAGGCAGAGTTTCCACTGAGGTGGATGCCAGGTCGGTGAAAAGGACATGTTAAAAGATGATGATGATGATGATGACAGGAAGCATCTTAAGTGTCTTGAACTTTTCAAAATGAAACAGTAGAATCAAGAGCAACTTAAACTGTGTCTATTAGTCATGCAATTAGGGACCAGGCAGCCTATGCTGCTGGGACCCTGTTGTTTTCACCAGTAGTCATAGTAGATGAAGTTTGGCAAATATCAGAATATTATCTCAAAAACTGCATTATTGAAAGAGTTTTGAATTCTGCTCTCATGTGAACAATTGGAGTCAATGTCAGAACGGCATTTTTAAGCATCAAATCACTTATTGTTAAAAACAAGGGACATTTCCAAGCTGTCAAGATACAATATATGTATTTTCAGATTTTTGTCTTGATAACAGAATTTTTGACATTTTGACAATTTTTGAAATCTGCCTTGACAGCTGCTGTCGCCCTGGTGACAGGCTTAGTCCATTTGTGAAGCCAAACACCAGGTCTCACCTCTAGCCAATAAGCTCCTTGAGTTAGGAGATGGTTCTTATTGTCAGAGGTTGTGAGTTCAAGCCTCAGCTAAGGCAAAATGGACAATGCAATATCGGTGTTCTTGTCTTCCTATTTTGTCTCTTGTCTCTCCTAAAATTGCCTGCCCCTGACCATCGCTGCGAAGCAGCTTTAATTGGCTAACTTTTTACATTTCTGCTTCTACATTATAACAGTGTTTCTAATAATAACAATAATTCTGTTCACTACTTTGCAGTAAAACAGGCCTGAATTCATAAATCCCTTTGCAGTTTGCCTCCCATCCATCTATTTACACACTCAAACAAAGCTAGCATGGAAGATGTTGGCCTAATTATCAGGAGCAATTGGAGTTCAATTTGCTGCTGCAGGACATGTAGACAGGAGTATCTGGGGATCAAGCCACTGTAGTGATTAATAAACCCACTCTACCTGCTAAGCCACAGGCACCCCAATAAATCATTGCAATTTAGCTTGAAGAAAGCAGAATAATTCAGCATGGCTGCCAAATCCGAGCTGCTGCATAATGTGTTGTTTCACCGAACAGATTATCTTTCGATAAAGATGAAATGGTTGCCAAGGCCCTCCGGTTCATTGCTATGTACGAAGAGGCAGGCATCAGCAAGGAGCGTGTGCTCATCAAGCTGTCATCGACGTGGGAAGGGATTCAGGCTGGCAAGTGAGTAAATAATTTTAGCACTGCATTAGCTATGTTCGCTTAGCTTTTGTAATGTTGTTGTATGTTAACCTGTTGTTTTAAGCATTTTGTGACATCTCTCAAATATGAGGCAGCTCTGATCTTCTCTGACTGAGGTGAAGACAACAAAGGTTCTTTCTTCCTCCATTGAAATGTCTTACAGTGGAGGTGGTGCTGCTTCACCTGAAATAAAGAGTTACCTGTTTTAATGTTATGGCTGATCGGTGTAAGTCAACCATGAAATACAGAAGGATGGTTTCTTCTTTAGCTACTGTTTACCCTCATTATAAACTGACTATCTTACAGTTTTGACCTGTTACCACTGCAATTCCTTTTCGAGTTTTGGGTCACAAATCAGCCTGTGTCACCGTTAACAGGACCGGCCCAGTTTTATGGCACATTTTTAAACCATGTTATTTATTTAAACAAAATAAGACTGAAGTTCATCTCAAGGAATATTGCATTTTTACATACAGACCCTTTGTTGTTTGATGTGCTTAAATCAATATTTCTGTCTTTGTGTAGGGAGCTTGAGGAGAAGCACGGCGTTCACTGCAACATGACCCTGCTGTTCTCGTTTGCTCAGGCCGTGTCCTGCGCAGAGGCAAAGGTGACACTCATCTCCCCCTTTGTTGGACGCATCCTTGACTGGTACAAGGAGAACACAGACCGCAAAAGCTACGAGCCACATGAAGACCCAGGTAATTAACATAACTGTTTTACGATGATGTTTGAAGATCATATCAGATTATTGGCTCAAGAATAGATTATTGTTAGAACCAGAACAAACCATGTGATTCGTACAGGATTTAATCCTCAATTTAACTGTCAACAGCTGAACACTCACTGAACACACTTCTAAATAGAAAAGCAGTGGAGCCCATCGGCTGGTCCACAGCATTTTCAAAGCCTTCAGGCAAAACATTCACTCAGCTGTCAATTAATATCAACTCTATTTGTGCAGGAAATTTCATTACAAGTAATCTCAGTGCCTTTTAGTGAAAGACACAATGGACACAATGGAAATAATGCAGGCACACATAGAAAATACACAGCTATTTTAAAACGTCAACAAAGCCGAGTGGACACAGTTGCCAGATGTGTAACAAAGTACCTGCAACCTTTTAATTCCCCAGGTGTTCTGAGTGTGACCAAGATTTACAACTACTACAAGAAGTTTGGCTACAGCACCGTGGTGATGGGGGCCTCCTTCAGAAACACAGGACAGGTGAAGGCCCTGACCGGCTGCGACCTGCTCACCATCTCCCCTGGGCTGCTAGCAGAGCTCAGCCAGGATCACAGCAGCCTCACAGAGATGCTCACCGTGGAGAAAGGTACTGTTTTGTGACTCAAAACCTTATGCAGAGTACAGCTTTCCTAGATAGCTTTGCCAGCTCTGTGTTCATTCGTGCACGGACATCCAGTTAACTAGAGACATAAAAAGTGAAGAAGTTACAGACTGAACCGCGGATCATTACAGTCACACCCAGTTTTGGCACCCAGTTGGTTCATAATGAATACACTTGTGTTAATTAAGATAGAGAGTCCAGCCTCTCTGCACAGGCTGTTCTGAAGCTTGTATTGATGTGAAGTAATGAATCGATGTACTTCATTCCTCTGTCAAAGGATGATTGTTAGTTTTTTTTTTGGCAGGTTCTCAAGAGCTCCGATATCTCTTGATATTGCAAAGTATTGAAAGACACAGACTTGGCAAAGGATGGCAGATCATCAATGTTCAAGTGAAAGGACAGGATTATTTGATGTGGGGTCGTGTCAGGTCCTTATCTATAGTCAGTGCAGTAGCTGCAGTAGGTTCAGATCAACGAGCATTCAGTTTGATGAGGCAGCTGGGAGTGCAGGCACGGTGCTGAGCTGCAATCTGTAAAAACAATTTTTTAGTCATTTAAATGAAGCCAATATCAGATAAAGTGCACTTTGTTTATGTCTTCTCTCTACTGTGAACAGTGGTAAATAAAGTTTCCCCAGAGCAGAGAACACAACTTTAGATGCATGCACACAGAATGAAATATTTGTGTGAATTGATTCCAAGATATCTGCTCTCTTTTGAGCAAAAAATCAAAACAAGAGTAAAACCAATGTGAGACCCTTCCACATTTTTTCTACATTGACCTTGACGGTTTTGTTTTTGCAGCCAAGGCCTGTGATCTGGAGAAGATCCACTTGGATGAGAAGAGCTTCCGCTGGCAGCACAACGAGGACCGCATGGCCGTGGAGAAACTCTCTGATGGGATCCGCAAGTTTGCTGCTGATGCCATCAAGCTGGAGACCATGATCAAAGTAAAGAGCCGAACATTCTTCTCTGGGAAAATGCACATGTTTCTGTGTGCACTCGCACTAATGACACTCTGTTTCCTCACAGCCAGGACAGATGTTTTCAGTTAATCAAGGTGTTTGCCAAGCTTTGTGTGCTAAGTCTTCCTCCTCTGTTTTTTTTATGTGCAGGAGAAGATACTTAATGTGAAGAACGGCAAGTAATGGGACAGCTCTGGCATTCAAGGGAAGTACAGAGTTAGGAGGCTGCCTTCTTTGTCCCTCAGCTACCTGGTAGAAGGTCCAAAGCACCAGAATGCCTTCCCTCTCCTCGTCTGACCAAACTCCAGGGACCTCTTGAATGGACACCTTTCCTCTCCTAGGCTGGCACTGACTCTGTCTGTTTTCTGACCAAACATAAATGGTGATTAATGCTAATGTTGTGTGGGTGTGGAGTTACTGTAAAATAGGCTAATATTTACTAGAAACTTGACCAGAAAGGAACAAAATTTAACACCTTGACACAGACCAGAAGAAATGTCTTAATGAGACTTGGCCTAGTCTCTTTGGGTAGTGATCATGTGACTGCCGGAAAGGACCATGAGCTCTTTTTTGGCAGGAAGGGACCACAGTTTTGCTACACACTTTGGCAAATAATGGTGATTGTACCATCATTCCTGCGAATATTACATTTTGTTCTTTCAATAAATAAGCGTCTCAGCCTTCACAGCTGTGTTTGTTTGTTTGTTTTTGTCTTTGCTCACAGATCACTGAGTAACATCAGGTGTCAAAGCCATGCAAGGGATTTTAAATGTAATGTAGTTCTACCATTGAGGGTTTATTATTAGTTTCACAAAGCCGTCCTCCTGATGTGTACCTATTGTCTTGCCTCATTCAGCGTGTTGCTGAGCCAGTTCAACTCCATTCTTCCTTTACCCGAATTCAGCTGAACTCCACCTCGGTGTTAAAGAAAGACGCTGATTCTAGTACATGTTCCAGACCACATTAGCTTGGACTTTGAAACCTCTGCAACAGGTGGCTCAAGGTAATGGATTCATTTTCTTTCTGTATTACAAATTACATTAAGAGAAGGAAAGAAACGGTATTTACACCTTTTTTATTATAACTGAGCAACACATGTATATTGTAAGCAGACAATTAGCAGTCAAATACTTCTACCACACAAACCTTTTAACAGAACAAGAGTTAAGAAGAGGATTTTCATGTTTTGCATTCACAAATTAAACTAAGAAATGTGATGTGCTTGTTCACAGCAAAACATCATGAAATTGTATTTCTTTTAAATAATGTTGCATAACTTTAAAAGGTTCAATCAGTGTCGAGAACAATTACCTTAATCCTCAAGTGTTTTGTCGAAAGCTTGGCAGGTCCGACAATCAGCCTGAAATGTGTTAGTTCCAGTTTTGAACCTGTTTTGGAAAACTCGGTTCAAAGACGGGGACTGTTCAGGAGAGGTGTAGCTCCTCATGATTGATCCAAAACATTAAGAGTTTCAGTTATTGCTCTTAAGAAGCAACACTGAAACACAAGCATTAGTGTGTAGTTTCTGTAAGGGTCGTCCTGTCAGGAGGTTGTCAAGAGTCTAAAGATAAGGAAAGAACTGGCATCAACTGCCTGAAATGCAGACACTCAGTCCAGATTATTCACAGAGGGAATTCAGCATGCCCACAGGTACCACAAAAGTGAATAAAATGACTTTAAAAAGGATGTAAATATAAACAATCAGCCTCTCCACTGGTGTTTTTCAATGTGCTCCACACATCAGTGTCTAAACTTTCTCTTTCACACTGCTCCTCAGCACTGCAGTTTATCTCACTTTTCCCCCTTCAATATAGAGCTCAGCATTAATTTCGAATCTTTCTTAATGTACATGTTGATGACAAAAGTGCTGAGCAGTTGTCGATCGATTTGCCAATCGGTGAAGAAGGAGAATGAGTATCATTCACTTAACTGTTGATAAGACAAAACCAACAAGCAAACAAAAGGAAAGAAAAGTTTAACCTTAAGTTTACATGTACAGTAAACTGTATCTGTTTTTGTTCTTAAAGTGGATAAATTACATTTATAGAGAAATGCTAAGAACAATTTCACAGTCTTTGTTACCAGAAACAGCTCAGACAGGAACATTTGGTTCAATAGAGAAGCCCATGTTCTACTGATCTGAATGTATACTTAAAATTTACTTTCATATTTGCTCTGTGTCATCCAGCTTCACCACTTATAATAATAATGTGATGAGATTTGCAGTTCATGTCACTCTCCCTCCACATACCACTCCAACAACACCATGTGGTTTTATGTGAGATCTGTATATTTCTTTATATTATGTGTTGTTTTCTCCAGTACTGTGTGCTTACTGCGTTTTCTCTGGTGGGACATATCAAGAGGTATAACTGCTTTAAACCTTTATGCATCTGCCATGACTGAAGTTATATTTGTGTTATATTAATCGCATTGATCAATTAATAGGAATAATAAGTTCTAATTATCTTATCATGCTAACATAACTTTTTCATATTCACACAACTTATATATCACATACCATGAATCACAGAGTTGCCACTTTCTTCATTTCAGGCATCACCTCCTCAGCCACACCGCAGTCTCCCATAGACTCCCAACACTTGTCAGAAAGTGTCAGTGTTCATTATGCTCTGTAGATCTTAAATCACATTGCACTGAACTTTAACATTGTACAATGAGCCCTAACTGCGTCACCTTTCTGTCTCTGTATCTCTTAAAGGCTGAGACGTCCTGTGTGACTGAGGAGGAGCTGGTATGTTCCACAGATTCACCCTGAGCCTCCTGGTGCAGAGCCTGGCTCTGCTCCTGTCAGGCCCAGCCTGTGATGCCTCCTCCCTGGGACTGACAGTGCATGTTGTGCCCTTGGACACTGATGGAGGGACAATGGTGGGAAATGTTTCTCTTCATCATAGTCACAATGTTTGAGTCCAAACTCTGCAGCACTGGTAGACACACATTACACATTTCTATTGTTGCATTTCTGGTATGAATTATTCTGGGGGTACCTGAAGCAAAGTTATGAATTAATACAAACTGTTGGAAGTTTTGTTGAATGAGCCTCAGCATCTCTACAAATGGATATATTCCCTAAAACTACCTTACAACTGGGATTCATTAATAAAGGAAGAAAGCAGTTTTTCTTAAATAAAGAGCTCCTTAATTTCTATGACTTAGCAACTAGACAGTAACCACATGTTAATCAACATGTATCCTAAAACCATTTACAGTAAGTACAGGCTGTATCAAGAGGCTTATGTTGTTTTCAAGCTCAAAAGTAACTCAGAATGTTTTATTAGTTTAATTTGGAAACACTAATTGACCACCTTTCACTGTACAAATGTGATTATTCATTACTTACATTAATCAATAATTTAATACGTTATTATTATCAGCAACAGTGGCCACAACAGTTCACAATATGTCATCCCATAGTACTAACCCTTACTTTTCTCATATAGGGCAGTTTTAAAGAATGAGTCATCTTGATTTATGTGATGAATTTACGATCTTCACAGCGCCACACAACTTAGCATATAACATATTATTATAAACAAACTGAGGGTCTGTTTGTTTTGGCTGAAATTCTTTGAGGGCTAGATAAGACTGGCAGGTGTGATAAGACAGGTGTCTGTGATGTGATGATGAGCTCAGACAGACTGAGCTCCCCCTGCAGGTTCTCAACCTTCAGCTCAGCTGTAAAAAGTCACTGGAACACAACACTTTGTCATGTTGTTTATTTGCTTCTTGTAGGTACGGGCACATTTCTCTGCCATCGCTCCCAGTCCCTGTCCACCTCTGTCTGGACTGTGCGCTGCAGGGGAGGACTGTCTGGTCTACCCCACCTCTTTCACTTTCAATGGCACCCTACCCAGCCCGGGCTGGTGTGTCCGTCAGTGGGAGAAAACTGTCCCGGGTGATTACAGCGCCTCCATCAGTTTAGGGTATGAGATCTACACTGTGTGGAGTTGAAATTCATTAACTC
>OMNW01034848.1:15436-30452 GCA_900303245.1 Selene dorsalis | reverse complement strand
AATTCATTAACTCTGTTTTTCAGGCCAGGCGCAGGCGAGGCGCAGGGTGACGTACACCGCGCACTGCTATTTGGCAATTTGGCACACGAAGGTGCGCAGAGGTGGGTGTGGTAGTGCAGTAGGGGGAGGTGTCGACAGATTCAGTTTAGCGTGTGACAATTTGGTGCTGAAAAGCTGCGCCAAAGGTGCGCTTGAAGCTCGCCCAGTCCGACCGGGTCTACTTTCCCGGCGCGGAGGCGGAGCGCAACTAGTCGAGCGGTAGTTTGGCTGACCGGCGCACAGTGAGCACACGTCACCAAACCCTCACAGGTTCCTCACATCTTAATTTTCCCTCGGCGATATTTCTCTCATAATCAGTGTGTGATAAAATAAAGAAAACACACCTCTTTTCGTCTTTACAAGAATTTCTGACATGCTTGTATTGTTAATGTTTTAAAAGACTGAGGATTAAAGTCATTCTTCACATTTGTAAGAAGGGAAGGTTTTTATTTTTATGCATTTTGTGATGTCACTTTAACTGGTGTGATTTGTGTGTCACATGTGCAATAAGTCCTCAAAGATCCAGTTTTATTCTGTCCTACTTGTCTTCTATCATGATAATTGCTTCGTATTAAATGTGATGATATGAGGCTCAAACCTCAAACTGATCTTAATTTATTCTAATATACTCTGATTTGTTTTATCTCAATGTACAGGTCCAACACAGAGTTTTATGTATCGATGAAGGCAGGACCAAAGGTTCGGGAAAACAGTGGGAGACTCAATCAACCTGCTTTTGTTGCTCTCCCTCCTCCACTGAGGTAACATACACATGCATACTCTCACACACACACACGCACACACGCACTCATTCACTCCAAAGTCCAAAAACATTTTTGAAAATAGTTACTCACTTTTGTTCAGAGATCTAATAAGATGAATTGTATTACTCTCATGTCTGCACAGTGAATATGAAGCTGTTACCAGAAGCCTTACCTATCCTAATAAATAGACAACACATAGATGCAAACAGCTGACCTGGTTTTGTGCAGAAATGACAAAACTTGCCCTCGCACACTTCTAAAGATCACAGATTACCATATACCTCTCAAAACATGAAATGTGAACAGCAATCAGTCATAGATTTATATGTTGAACTATTTCTGAAAAACAACCAATTGCCAGAAAACCGTTCTCCAGGAAGTTACCTAACAGGGAAATAGGCACCAGTACCTGCAGTCACTGTGATACATTACAGTTGATTTTTTCAGTTGTAAAGATTTACTATATCAACTTTTAATTTTCAATCTTTGTTGTTGACTGTTGTTGTATTATGGGATCAGGGCTCGCGTGAACTGTCCTCACCACTTCCACCTGTCTGTGAAAGACCTGGATGGGGACAGGGTGAGATGTCGCTTTGCCAGGCCCGAACAGGGAGAGTGTCTCAGCTGCACGCAGCACTCCTTTATAGAGCTGGATGAGGTCAGTCCAACTTCAGTATTTCCTTAGGATAACCAGGTGATAACACAACACAATTTTTAATCTTCAAGAAGTATCTAAATTTTATAATTACATTATAAAGAGTAGCAGAAGAAGTACTCAGATCTTTTACTCATGTTAAGCTATCACTACCACAGGCTTATATCCTTCATTTTAATGTACTCTGTTATAAAAGATGAACATATCCATTATGCAAAAAAGGTAAATTTATATTCTAATGGCATTGTTTATATCATGATGATGTTATTATTGTTATTATTATAACAGTATTAGAGCTCAATCATGTACTTGTGAACAATATTGTCATGTAGTTAGTCAAGGAGTTCATTTGAACTACTATTCATGTAAAGCTACACTTTAGTCTCAAACTAATTATCAATATGATCATATGATTTATTTATCAAATCTTTATCTGCAAAGTAATGAGTAAAAAGTATTTCCTTCTTAAAGGTAGTGAGGCACCTTATCAGGAACATCATACTTACACTGCCAGTCTCCTGTTCCACCACATACCAAAGGTCCTCTAGCTATGTGGCTATCTCTATCTGGAGACAGTGTAGGCCACTGATGTTTCACTTATGTTGACACCACTAGTTTGAGACAACATTTGCCTGATGACATTGGAGTATAATTGTATTGGAAGAAGCCATTAGAAGATGGTAAGTCATGGCTGTAAATGGTTGCACATGGTCAGCAACAATAGGCTACGGCATTCAGACCATGACTGGTATTAAGTGACCCATTGTCCGTGAAAGAAAAAACAGGACATCAGCACTTCCACAAACACTGAAACTGGCCTGTCTGGCACCAACACTCACATCTTTCCATGTTCTGATGTTTTTTGTGAATATTAACTGAAGCTCTTTGTCTGAATCTGCATGATTTTATGCCCTGCACTTCTGCCACACAATTGGCTGTTTGACTAATTGCATGGATCATTAGGTGTTCCTAATTTGCTCTTCAGTGAGTCTATAGCTGTGTCCTAATTCAGAGGCTTCATTCTTCTGAGGCTGTATCCGAAGACTGATACAGCCTTCTTTTCCTGGGCAACATGGTCAGATCAAGCAGCCAAATCTATACCAAGATTCTTTGCACACCAATGATGAAGGGAAACAACATGGAGAGAGAAAAAGACCTTTTTACTTTAAGTGTTGTGTTTCAGCTCAGTTCAACAACTATAAACTGCTTAAAGTGAGTAAAGTTGGTGCAAAGACCTCAAACTAGATTTAATCAGAGAACTTGGGTGAATATACTTTCCACCATTGGATAATATTAATTTATATTCTGTTTCTCCAGTGAATACGTGGTGGATACATGTAATCAAAACTCTCCTGTCACTATTTTCAAAGTAAATAGCAGCGCAGCCAAGTAGCTCCTGATGTAACTGTCAGAGCGAAATGGAAACTTGCTCCAGGGAACTTAAAAATAATAGGGGCCTTAAATAGCTCTTACCTCTAGAGACTGCAGTATACCTATCTGTCTTAGTAATGAAGGGAGACAAGGTTTGCAATTTCACTGACAAGAGCAAGTTAGCAAGTATATTATATATGTAACCTTTATAGCATCCAAGACGTTGGGGGTGGCATTGAGGGACTAACCACAGAGTTGGTGGTTAGATTCCTGGCTCCTCCTATCTGTTTGTCACGTCCTTGGGCCAAAACACTAAACCCTAAATGTCCCCTGATGGTTCTTTCATCACTCTGAAACATGGATGAAGTTGAACGTAGCATTGTGAAAATCGTTAAGTCACAGTCTTTTTACTACTGGCTAGGAGATGCGGTTCCTGTTTGTGTACAGGTTTGTTGTCAGATCACTTTGTATGTTTTCAGTTGTTCTGTGAGGGTTAGAGAAAGGAGATTACCTGGATGTTCAGAGAGAGCTAGGTTTGCATCATCAGGATGTGGGTAGATGCATTAAATTGTTCTGTTGGAACAGGCTTTTGGTTAAGCTTTGTGCACCTTGTGTATTCATAGCATATTATTATTGTGAACAGTGACAGTGTTTACAACTGTGTGGTGTTCAGTATGTTTGTATTTAAATCTGACCCATATACTTTCCTGACCAGGAGGTATGTTTTAGTTAAGTGAAGAGGAGGTGAGATGTCGTTCTGTGGTTAATAGCAGGAGAGTAGGTGTCAGCTTGCTGAGGGCTGCAGTGCTTTTTGTTGTCATGGCTTAAGTTATTTTATGTCAAACATCCAAGGCTTCATTTTTTACCTGTTTGCCAATATCTTAGCAATAAACATCCTCTCTTGAACACATACCTCTGCCAGCCGACCTGCTATTTGGCAACATCACTTTGAAGGATTCCAGTTTCTAAACAACAAGTCATCACTCAATATTTCATCTTGGTAGCTGAGGCTGCACAATCCTATATGTACTGTGAAACATAAAAAACCCAGTGGCAGCTTGGTTGTCCAGTTATTCTGAATAACCCACAGTTCATATTCTGTTTGGCTGAACTCTTTTACCAGGATAAATGTATGTTGACATTCACTGGGAAAGCACCAGCAGGACAGTATTATATCTACCTGATGGCCGAGGACCTGATCCCTGCACCCATGGCCAAATACATCAGAGACAACACACCCCTCAGCTCTGTTCCTGTGCATCTCTCTCTCTCTGGTGAGTCTTCTAATTTGTCATTGTACCGTGACCATGGAGTAAACATTTAGACCTACTACTCAGGTACTATTTTTTGGCTTTCCAAAGTTTCTTTTGGTTGTCATTTTGGTTGTGATCATGCTATACTCTTCGTAGGTTGCAGAGGGGTCACTTTTCCAGGGTACATGAGGCTCCAGGAAGATCAACTGCATACATCTTAAAATGAACTTTCTAGAGCCTTGGAACCTGTTCCTCCTGCTAGGGCCCCAAAATACCCATAGACTTCCATTGAAAAACACACATTTTCACCTGTTCATTATTTTTTCCCAGAAAGATCGTTTTACTATTTTCAAGGTTTAATTCACATCAGGGGAAGTAAAAAATATAGGTTTCTGAGCATTTTTTTTGAAATATGACTCCATAATACCATGTTAAGGGCTTTTGCAAACAGGCAGCCAGTGATTTTGGTCAAAACTTGCCCAGGCGGCTCCTGTCATCAGTCCCCCGGGTCACCCTGCTCCTCTGCCCCGCTGAGCAGGCGTGTCAGAGCGGTCTCCACTGACAGCGGATCCAACACTGATGATAACTGCTCCGCATGCTCTCTTCCACCCCACCCACCGACAATGATACGCCCGGGTCATGTGTGTCTGTGGAGGAATGGCATAACAGACATGTGACATAAAATCTACAGTGCATGTCCATATAAAATGAAAAAAGTGCTCCAGCAAACTATGAGCAAACAAATCAATGTGGGCACTGTTCAAAAGCAGACATGTGACTGTTCTCATAATAGTGGGAGGAAATTAAATGATTGTTTAAATTTTTGATTTATTGCAATTTTTCAACATTTTTTATGATGGATATTAGCGGTCCCTCATTAAAACAGGCCACAAAAGGGTTAAATTATAAATATATTGATGAAATTACGCATCATTCATCAGAAGACAACTAAAGTTAAGCAACGTAATACCTATTTTTACTTTGATGTGGTGTGATAGTGGGCTTATTGCAGGACCTGAGGGTTAAACAGCATGGTTAAGGAATATTTGGAGTATTAAGTTGTGTCCCATGTTAGTCCTTATTTTGATGGCTTCTCTCTGTTCTCCTTCCTTACAGTGGAGCAGTCAGCTTCCAGCTGCAGTGATGAACCTGTGGCAACAGGTGACACCCCCAAAGAAGACTCCACGCTGTTTGTCCTGCCGTACCAAGAGGTGACATTCGATGTCAACTTTGTGTCACAGCTGGAGAGGTGTGTCCAACAGAACCATTTAATGTCACTTGAATTCATTTCTGTCTCTCACACTTTAGAAAATATATCTGCAACAATACAGAGGCTCAGATAGGCACACACTACTTACCACTGGTACCATCTCATCAGGTTGTATTATTACTCCTAAACGCATAACTAGGTTCCAAAAAATGATTTTTTATTATTAATTATTCTGTCCAGGATTTTCTCAAATAATGAATTACTCAGTAAAATGTTAGAAAGGAGCCTGTTGTTCATCTTAAAGTGTCCTGTGTTGTCTGATAAACATAAAGTCACTGAGGTTACAGCTACAAGACTACAGAAACCAGACAACATTCATAACTGAGAAGCTGTGACCTCAAAAAGTTGCAGAATTCTTTCTGACTATAATTGCTGCAGCTCGTGCAACACAACCAAAGAAGCTAATAGCAGGAGGGATAGCCTCCTTGAAATGACGGTGGACACCTCTAAGTGTTGTCTGTGTTTTGTCCCTTTCTGACATTGTGTAAACACAGCACGATCAGGCACAAGAATTAAAATGACCAGCCAGGTTGTATAGGAGGTGCTCAGGGCCTTTTCATATAGAGCTCTGAAAACAGAGATGAAAGGTTTCTTTCTACATTTGCAGTGTTTCAGAGATGGCAGTGGTTGGTCTGCCTGGACTCTACAGGACTGGCCTCAAATCAGTTGGCCCCTTGTCAGCGATGACCATGGCCTGGGTCCACTCCGAAAACAAACTGAACCGCCTTTTACCCATCTGCTTCGCTGCAAATAGCAAGAGGTAGTTGATTCACACTCTGTTATGGGTTACTGACTTTAGTGATTTTATCCATTTAAAGCCACCATATGTATTATACTAGCAATAAGTATTGTGGTGGTGTTGAACTATAATCTCACACTAAACAGCCCTGGGGTTTATATTTTTAAAAGCATGTCTGTGTCACTCCTACTTATATACCTGAAACTTTTTTTGTTTTTAAAGAAAGTTTGTTGTACTTGGAAAGGACATATGCAGTGTATATTGTGCGTGTAGAATTAGAAAAAGCAAGGAGGGTACACTGTATCTCTTGTGTTATCACAAAGATGAATTTAAATTTCATTACAATAATATGGAGAAAGCTATAATCAACTGCAATCACAGAGTTCATTACAATATGTTATTCACACCCACACTTGCTCTGCCTGCCTGCCAAGTGTTCATATCTTGAACATAGATCTGATCTGTACTTCCTGCATTTCCAGTTTACAGTCAGAGCCCAGATGCGTGTGGCTGTACCAAAGTAAGACTTTCATTTTTGGAGAAACACTATGAGAATTTCACTCACGCTGTACAAGTAGTAGTGGTGTATTGTACAGCTTACAATACACCACTACTAAACTAATACCAAAGATTGCCTGAAAACAGTGATTACTGACTATTTGCCAATAAAACAGGCCTTTCTGTTATGTTCTCTCAGGGGAAATTCGGACTCTCCTTGCTGGAACAGGTTTGGAAAATTGAAAATTGAGACTTTGTTGCATTCCAGTGTTGTGTGTTTAAGTGAACTAATTATGTCTGCATGAGTACAGAAGAATCATAAGAAGTTGCTGGTGTGTGCCTGCAGAGCTGAAGTGTGAGAAGACAAAGATGACTCTGGTGCTCCCTGTCGCCTCCCTGAGCAACATCAACTTGGACGAACTGCAGCTCAATAGCCCCACCTGTCCCGTCACCTACAACAACACACACCTGACTGCTCACATCTCCCTGAACAGCTGTGGCACCAAGACTGTGGTAACACACTCACACACCTGTTGTGGGTCTTTATTCTACCAAATGCTGACTATAGCGTTTTAGGGATGTTTATTGGTGTTCACATCCACATGAGCAGGGCAGTGCAGCCTTTTTTAGCCTGAGGTCTGAAAAGTGTATGAAAAGTGCTACAAATTCTGAATATGCTGCGGCAACCAATAATACTTTTTATTATTCAGCAATTTATTGATTAATGTCAATTAATCAATTCTTTGGCCCATGTAAATAAATACAAAATTTGAAGAAAAAATGGCAATTAAAATTTTAATATGCTTGATTTGTTTGTTAAATAATCTGACAAGAAAATAAAATGTATTGTTATATGGACAGAAAAAACACCAATATGTCGCATTTGATAAAATGGACCAATATGTTTCTCTTTAAAATATAACTAAAACCACTGCTTATCAGATGAGTAGGCAGTCTTTAATTTTTTACTGCCATTGTGAGGACAGATTGTTACAGCTCAAACCAGATGCTGACATCAACCACCACACACATAGAAAATCATAAATCTATCTCCCAGTGCTGTAGACGGGTATTGGAAGTGTTTATCAAATAACCTGAAATCTGAATATGGAAAGTAAAAAGACATGATCATCCTCTCCTGTTTTTCAGCACTCTGGCACAGAGCTTGTTTATACCAATACCTTGCAAAGTGTGCGTCCCTACACTATGATCAGCCGCCAGCCCTCGCTCATCCTTCCTCTGGCCTGCCGGATCCCTGGGGTCCAGATCGAGGGACCACAGTACAAGATCGGTATGCCCACTGAGACTGAGATCTTTGGTGAGGTTAACTTCTGGATAGAGTTTCACCTCCCTGGGGAAGGACCCCTGGCAGAGTTCACACGTATTCCCAAAGTACGCGCCATCTTCCTACGTGAAGAACGAGTGCGTCGAGCAGTGGCATCACGATCAGAGACCAACAGTCCCTCCACCGGCTCCACTAACAGCAGCTCCTCCCCCATTGGGTCCAGGATCAAACAGCTGGACCTCCATGTGATGTCCAACTCCAGCGTGGATCGAGTTGAGCTGTTGGTGAGCCACTGTGTTGAATCTGAGACAGAGGACTTTGCTGAGAGCAGCCCCATTATCAATCAAGGGTTAGTGTCAGTCTACATATCTCCTGTGTATACCTTTTTGAAAAAGACAGATATTAAAATAGATATGAAATAGTATGAATAAAACCAATTTTGGCTGCAGACACCAACAGTGAATTTAAAATGCATAATATGAACAAGTGCCAATAGTTCTCTCATCCTCTCTGTTTCAGGTGTGCAACTACCAACAGCACATTTGAGATCATTTCAACAAAAGGGAACTCCAAAATTTACCGGCTTGATCTGAGTACAGCCAAAGGATCTGTGGTCTGTATTCTCACACAACACATACAAAGCATTTTGTTGCTCTCTTCTCTTTTGTATTTTTTTTTTTTAAATATCCCAAGCAGAAAATCAATTTTACATTCGGACTTATGTGGTGCCTACTCTCTTTGAGCAGAAAGTCATTGTTGAAAATCACTACAGGGTGTTGATTCAAGTTAACTCAACTTATCTCCTCGCTTTTTTCTGCAGATTATTGGGTCAACTGAAATGTATTTTCAACTGCTGAGTTGATTTCCATGAAATTTTATACAGTTCATGCAGGATGCTTCTCTCTTCTCTTTTTTTTCTCTGTTTGCATAAATACATTTCTGTGGTTTTGAGTGAAATAGATCCATAGTAACTACTATTTGTGATCTGCATGTAATTGTAATAACTCTGAATGGCCTATAGAGCAACCAGAATATGAATTTGTTGAATATCTGCAAAATGAATGACATTCCCCTTTAGCATCAACTTTACCATGCGGAGTCTCCCAGTGTTACGAGTTCCATCACCAGTGTTTAAATGCTATAAAATGTTTTGGAGCTGTCTGTCCACACTGCTAACTCAAATCAATCACATTGTTTTGTGTCCTGCAGATGTATGTCGAGTGCACAGTCAATCTGTGCATTGCCACCATGCCTTCTCAGAAGTGTCCTGAGCTGTGCACCCGCTCCATTGGCCCCAGAATGATGGTGAACAGTGTCTTCACCAAAAGCTACACCATCCACTCAAGACCTGTTAGCCTTGTTGTCACTGCCTCTACATCACCTACAACTACAACAACTACTCCTGCCACTACTTCTGTTATAAATAATGCAGGTGCCCAGAATACGACCACAAAACCCACCACCACCACCATCTCACACGGTAAAGAGTTACCTTTCCCAAAAACCTCCATTGCTTTGTGTCATAGGTAGTGATCATACCCAAAAGGTCAGTCTACTGACCTGTTATAATCATTGCTAACTGCAAGGTGAATTTAAGCTTGTAAAGAATATCTGCAGGCTTCACCATTTCTTTATATTTAAACTTTTCTGTGACCCTTGTTTTATTTTAAAGGAAAATAATGAGCACTGGCTCACGTTATAATGTTTGATATTAATTTTCAAACACATAGCTCATTATAGCACAAAATCTAAATAACTGTCTGGAGTCCCACAGCAACCAACAGTTGTTATTATTGATTCAAGTTTTGTTGTCGTATTTTTAATGTCTGTCACAATTTTAAAGTTTTAAGTGTCCATAGACAAACACAAACAGAGTAGGCTGTGAATGTAACTCTGTGCCCTCTCCTCTCTTCTCCTGCAGCACCAGAACAGGCCTCATCCGTGGCAGCAGGAGTGATTTTAACAACTGTCAGCATATTTCTTCAAAACATCTTTCCTTACTGAACATGCTTCTGAATGATGATCTGCCACAGTGTAAAGCACTGCATTTGCTTGTTTTGGACATTTAAAGATTTAATTCAACATGGTTTCCTATGATTCTGCTTCATGCGTTACAATCTTTCAAATAAAAGACACTGTGACTTTTGACCATGGAGCGGATGGTACTATTAACAATCTTTATATCATAAGAGAAAAATACATTTTTTCTATACTTTCTTGTTTATATACCATGACTAGATACTTAAACGCTTCTGCAAACTGAGTTGTTCTGTGTTGTTACAAAGCTGCACTGGTTAATTATCACTGTGCCATTTCTAAAAAGTAAAAAAATAAATACTGAAGCATATAATAAGAAGTTGCCGGTTTGTGGAGCTAATCACCAATATTCAATCTATGCACTTGCTCATAACTAAGATAGAATAATAATGTTTATTTCACTTTTTGCATGCCATATTATGAAGCACTTGGCAGAACATAACGTATTCCCCTCCAAAAAAGCATGTAACAAGTCGTTGGTAACTTAGATGACTGTATAGTGTAGGGTTTGTATTTGTGTTTGTTAATCCAGTCCTGTGCGTGATGTACCAGACAAGTAACATGGAGGCAGACAGTGTACAGATAACCCTGCACTTGACAAGACCATAAACTAACCAGACGCCTTTAACCAAAGATACTGGCTCACTGCCTTCACTGTATTTGTTTTCATTCTGCAGATCTGACCAATCGCCGCTCAGACTGGGAGGAGACCAGCCCGCCTTCGTGCTAGACACGCCTCTATGTTCAAGGAACACCGCTTCATACATACACTGTTGTTAGCGACGTAGCCACTACGGTCAATTTAATTTTTGACATTTCCATTTGCGACCACCTCTCAGAACTTCACTTTTTTGTCACAGGCCGCTTAATGCACGCGTGGTGACCGAGTGTTTGGGCTCCGTTAGACCGCTGTGTCAAGTTGTCGCTGGTGGCAGTCCTGTGAGGTAAGTTAAAGTAGTGTTAGCTCGTTAGCCAGAAACCCTGTACTGATGGAGGGGGGTTGGTTGTTGTGCTAACGTAGCATTTAGTTAGCCGCTACATAACCTTGCCGAACAAACCAGATGGCGAGCTAACACAAACTACTTTCTCTGTGCTGACTTAACATTTGACGGGTTTTTGTCTTTCAACAAAATAACGTGAGTGTTTTGAGCAACGGCTGCATTAGCCCGCAGGTTCTACAAGTTAGTCAAGCTAGCAAGCTAAAAGCGGCGACCATGAATTAGCTGGCATGCTAACGCTAAGATTGACCTGACAACATGCATTTTTGTTGCTCGTTTGTTTTGCTAAATTACATTTCAGTGTCTGTGTCGGGGTTTCTATGAGGCAAAAATGACAGGCAGAGAGGCGGTTTGTGTGACAGCCAAGTTTTTTTCCGTTCAACTTCTCGCATAACTTAACGTTATTGCGACGTTAACGATATGTTGAAGCTAGTGTTAGCCTTTGGGCTAGCTAGCGTTCTTCCTGACCCGACCAACGAACACAGCCAGAATTAATTACTCGGCGTCCAACTTTATTTAAGTACTCTAATGTAACGGTAGCCCCTATGCCGTGTACGAAGCAGTCAACTTTGTTGTCGCGTTATCGGCTGCGATTAGGTATGGCTGATTTCTTTTCGACATCTTCCACTTAACGTCAGTTAGCTAACACGTTCAGCTCAGTCCCGTGTACCGAGCACTGTCAGCGGCCACTCTCAGACTCAGCATCGCTCTTACTGGTTCTTTCTGCCAAACCAGCCTATAGTCTGTCGATAATGAAAACTAGATTGCTTGTCACGTAACTTCGAGCTAGGACGAAAACCAGCGCCAGCCATCAGACAAGCGAAAGCGGACAGCTCACAGAAAACGGATGGCGTTAAGCTCGGTGTTTGGCAGAGAGGGGGAGGGGATGAGGCAGGGCTACAGCGAGCGAGAGAGACTGCGCCTACACGCCTGGAAAGTGTTTGCTGGCGGCTAAATGTCAAATTTTTGCAGCGATAGTCGACTAATTTCGCTTTCTTTTACTGTCTGCAGTGTTTGCTTCGCGTTTCGGCAAAGAATATTTGCAGATGGATATGCGACAAACACGATCTCTGCGACTGAAGACCGTACGCGCAGCCACCGTCTTTTCCGAAATTGGTGGTGCAGGGCAATGAGGCACAATGTCTGCTCTCCGCTGACAAAATGCAATGACGTTTGCTTAGGGAGTGTCAGCAAGTTACTATTCTCTGTATACATGTGTGGCATGTCCCGAGAGCCACATGGACAGAGCCTAAAAGGAGTATTAGTCATGGCATCATCAAATTGGCTTCTTGTAATTCAACCCTGATATAATGCAGGTTTTACCGCTAATACTAATAACAACAATAATGATAATCTGACAACACTTTTAGCTTTAGAAAGTGGCAAATTCTGAGCTGTCAGAAATAGCATAAACATTAACCGTTGAAATCTATGAAGATATAATAGTCATCATTTTTGCTGCAATGGATTGTGTCATTTATTTTCCTGTTTCATTCTCATGAATAATTACCTAACACTTTATTATTTGTTTACACTTTGGGAAGTCAGAATGTATATTCTATAAAATTAGTAATGGTTAAAGAACTGAATCAAAAGTTAACATGGATGTCTGGAAAATTAGGGTAAAAGTAGAGTAGACTAAAAAAAAACAAAGTGTATAATTGTGGTGACTTCACTGTGCTTCATGACAGTACTATGTTACTTGAGAGACAGTCCCTAACTGGCAGCCCCAGCCATTCTGCTGAACAACAACAGCGCGTCTATTTATGGGCAGTCATAGGCAAGCATTTTGTAATACTTTTCTCATAGGCTTTTGTTGTGCTGATGCAAGTTAGTTTTTGCTTCTGTTTCTCACTGATTTGTTTTTCGTGGTAATATTTTTTTATTCACAAAATTGAGTTTGCCTCAAGTTTATGATTTGTATTTTTGTATGTATTTCAAATATCAGTCTTTTTTTAACACTGGTGAAATGTGGAAGCGGTGACTCAAAGAATCTGGAATCTGTCATTGCAGATGGCAGGCCAGTGTGTGTGAGGAAGTCAATTTACAGTGTGCACCGCTAAATTTTCTGCTTGCGCTCTGTAAATTTTAAGTTAGGGGCCACTGCTCTTTGTAAAAAACGCTAGCCTGGAGCCCTGCATCTCTCAGAACACCTTCAAATAACAATATATCAGATTTAAATTGTTTCCCATAGACCCACAATTTGAAAACATCAAAACCAGCTTAACTTGTTGGTATATTCATATTCATAAGCCTTAGTTATGCAGTCATGTTATGTTTTTAAGACTGTAAGTTTTAAGATCTGTGGTTCCAGAATATCGTTTAGAGCCTCTGGTCCTGGTTATTTATTTTTGGGACAAGGGACCTCTATGACAGCTGTGACAAAGTTTTATTGGATTGCATAATACTATGCACCTTTGCTGTTTCCAAAATAACCATCGAGTTGAGTCACCATTTCTGAATTTGAACAAAAATCTTGATTTAAATGTAAATTTAGGATTTATTGCATTGCATATTGTGTATTGTTATTATAGTGTATAGTTATCATTACAAAAACATTAAAATAAATAAAGTAAATAGAAGTATTTCAATTTATTTGTCAGTCATGTTATAATTTTAGATGCAGTACATGCAATTAAGTTTACAAACTGAGTAGCACTAAGAAGTCTGTTAATGCCTAATCTGTCTTTGTTCACTTAAGCCCCTTTGAGTATGTGTATACAATGAAGAGGCGTGTGGAGGACCAGGAACCAATATTTGCACCCCAGCAACAGCAACCACGTCGTCCCCCAGTTCAAGGTATTGCAGAGAGCTTCCAGCACCGGGCCCTCGCCCCAGCCCCTACTGTGATAGAGGCAGCCACAGACAACATGCAGCCATCCACTGGCATCCAGTACTCTCTTCCCCAGGGCTACCAGGTATGATATTGTGGTCTTTGCAGACCAAAGCTGCTTCTAATGTTAACTTGCCCATTAAAGTTGTTCAACTCAACTTAATGTAAAATTAATTTAAAAAAAAAGGTGAAGCTAAATGGTGAATGTTTTATAAAGTGCAAGATTCAGTTTTTAAAAGTACTTTACTCAGTTTAATAGTTATAATATGTACAAAACTTGTAAGGGACAATTGTGTCTTTTTAAGGTTCATGCATCTCTGATAATCTATGTTACCTCCTAAAAAGGTGCCTACAATGCCTCAGAGCACAAGTGGACATGGACACAGCAATACTGCACCACACGTTGGTCCCCATGCACACAGTCTTGCAGTGCAGGCACAGGGTCCTGCAGTGGTCCAAGGTCACGTTCACCCACCTGCTCCCATAACTTCAACTCAAGGACAGCAGCAGTTTCAGCGTCTGAAGGTACTACATCAAACATTTTCACCAGAGCATGCTGAAAAAATGAAATGATATCACCAATAAAACAAAAGTGTTTATTTTCATAGTACAAAACAAGATCTTCTTTGACATTACGGTCATCAGTATTGCTGCGGTTGTTATGTCTTCTCTAATTGTAAACTTAAATTGTTTATGAACCTGTGGCAGCTGAAACTTGGGGTTTGGGAGATGATATTTGCCAATAATGTTTCCCAATAATTCATAATCATAGTGGTAATTTTTATCTTTATTTTCTAGGTTGAAGATGCCTTGTCTTATCTGGATCAAGTAAAGTTGCAGTTTGGGAATCAGCCACAAGTTTATAATGATTTTCTTGATATCATGAAAGAGTTCAAGTCACAGAGGTGAGTTCTTATTTTAATGGCGTTTTCCTCAACGTGTAACACAGTGCGCAACATCCATGGACCCAGTTGATAATTGCAAACTAATTTTCTATCCTTCACTTTTTCACTACAGCATAGATACTCCTGGAGTCATAAATCGTGTGTCCCAACTCTTCAAAGGCCACCCAGACCTCATTATGGGTTTTAACACTTTCTTGCCCCCTGGATATAAGATTGAGGTTCAAACCAACGATTTAGTTAATGTGACCACGCCAGGTCAGATTCACTACATCACCCCTCATGGTATTTCAGTTCAGAACATCTCTGCAAGTGGTGCATCCAGCCAAACTGCAAGCCATCACCAGCACCAGAGTCTGCCACAGCCTGGCC
>OMNW01034847.1:10982-21698 GCA_900303245.1 Selene dorsalis | reverse complement strand
TTAACTGAGCACACAGCCCAACTAACCTCATTTGTGTGGATTGACTACTGAAATATTCAGCTCAGACTGGTGATGGAGGGGCAGACAGAATCATTTCAAAGATAGGATCGGTCATTGTCTCGACATTATTTTGTCACTGGTTGAATAAGAACATTTTTTATGAATGGTTAGAAAATGAAATTTCTACTGATTGATTGGATGTGTCAGTGATTACCAAATTAGTTTAAATGAGACCACAGACAAAAAACAAAATCATTTTGAATTACAATGAACACATTTTTTGATATACTTTCTTATGGACTTATATTTATTGATAATGTTTTACTGTTATGAAGTCAATACTATATTTTACAGAGAGGAAGTGATTCATTAAGTGAAACACAACAGGACCAATGAGATCATTGAAATGATTTATTGTGAAAATAAAGTGATTGATTTACTAAAAACAGGTCCCTTGAAAAAAAAACCTCTTCATTTTGTAATATGTCATTATGCTGTTTTGAAAGAGGTGGTCGACTTTGTCCGGTGTGTGATCTGGAATAAATAGAAAATGAAAATAATTTTGCTTTTTATTGTCATCAATACTGGACATGAATGGCTGATCTGTGTATCCTTGAGAGTTCAACATGAAGAACTTTAGTCATTGGGTGATTACTATTGTTATTGCTTTTGTTATAACTCTGTGAGAGGTCGGCCATGAGATGATAAGACACTGATATAAGACTCACTTATTTCACACGGGATTGAAACTTGGGCAGTTATACTCACTCCCCATTATTAATCCTCCGTCCTTTTCCTGATGCCAGCTGGGTCCTCACGCTGGAGTTTGATGGGAACCAGTCTCAGCGGTGTTGTAATAGTCTGAGTCTGTCCCCTTTCATGTATCATAGCACTGTGAGAAAACTCTTGATTTGTGTTCGCTCTGCATGCTGCTGTGATCAGATGACAAATGTGTAATTGTAGCTAAAGTGTGTGTACGCTGAGCATCGTGTTATGTGCGAAATGAACTGATCACACAGCACGTATCATCTATCACATTGTTCATGTATTTTTTATTCCGTAAAGGTCCTATGAAATGAAGGATGCCTCTGCTCTGTCGCTGGGTATGGTGTTCTCTGCCAAAAATGTTCATGTGTCCACATAAACTTCACTTCTCTGATGCTGAACAGCATCAAGAATTATTTCTCTGGTACACCGTGCTTTCGGATACATATAAAAATAAGTCTTGTTAAAATGTAATAATAGCTTGTGTGGTGACCTCGCTGACCTTTACCCACATAAACTCAGAAATGTCCTTCCTCAACGTCCTGTCAAAGCACGGCAAGACATTTTGCTTCATCTCTCTCTCTTCCTGTCTCTCTCTCCTTGTGCCCCTCTTCTCCAGAACCTGAATCAAAACCCTCGCACTTTGCTGCCCAAGTTTTTCGGCCTCTACTGTGTCCAGTCAGGCGGGAAAAACATCCGTGTGGTGGTGATGAACAACGTCCTTCCCCGCGTGGTTCGCATGCACCTCAAATACGACCTGAAGGGCTCCACCTACAAGAGGCGAGCGTCCAAGAAGGAGAGGGAGAAGGCCAGGCCCACTTTCAAAGACCTGGACTTCATGCAGGACTTGCAGGATGGACTGATGCTGGACCAGGACACTTACAATGCACTCGTCAAAACCCTACAGAGAGACTGCCTGGTAAGAAAGACGAGGCTGAGAGGGAGACAGTACAGTACAGCTGCCACATTTAGACTTCCATCTACATTTTCCCACTGCAAAAGGCATGAGAGAGACATGGCAGGATGGAGAGAGAATGAGCTGAGGGGGGGGTGGAGAGGATGGTTCACTGATTCTGAGGGAAGATCCACATAGCACCCTGATCAAAAGTGTCCTGAGAGAGGGGGTAGATAGTAGGCAGTAAGGGTTAGAGCGAAGGATTAGAGGGAGGGTAGAAGGAAGGAGAAAGTGGTGCTATAATGCAGTATCCCAAAAGGAAAGAGACAGATAAAGAGACATGAAGTGAAAAAGAAATGGAGTTGGACAAGAGAGAGAAGAAGGCAGGAAGAAAAAGGGGAAATTTATGGTAGTTTTTGGTATTTCCAGGATCCCTCAATATAAATTAGAGCTTTGAGGTTTAAACAAGGTGTCCACTCTCGTAGCAGGCCTGCTCGTGTCAAGTAAATCACCACCTCGCATTTACATTTATAGTGAGTGAGCTAGGGAGGGAGTGTGTGCTCACACTCGAGCTCTCTCATACATTGTTAATTCATGTGTGCAAGCTTGTGCATCACTGTGTCCTGTATATGGTATTAACATCTCCAGTGTTACAGCTCTCATTCCCTCTGGTGCTGACGGCGTTACCCACTCAAGATAAAAGCTTCTTTTTATACGCCACGTCCGTCAATCACTGCACACTGTACGTGTCTTTTGCTCAGGTGCTGGAAAGCTTTAAGATCATGGACTACAGCCTGCTGCTCGGGGTCCACAACATGGACCAGGCTGAGCGGGAGAGGCAGATGGAGGGCTCCCAGGGCAGCAGCGATGAGAAGAGGCCCGTGGCCCAGCAAAAGGCCCTGTACTCCACAGCCATGGAGTCCATCCAGGGAGGGGCAGCCTGCGGAGGCTCCATCGACACTGACGACACGTGAGTTTTAGCCAGAGAGACAAGAGGATGTTGGCAGCACCACCCATGATAAACGGGACTGCTGGGATGTGTTGGTAATGATAATAAACTCTGTGGAAAATTAGATTAATGTTGATAAATCTGCTTTAAGTGCTTCAACTGCAACCTCTATATTCCATATGATGCAGTTCACAAGCAAATAATTAACATTATGGGATAGTTTAACCTGTTCAGTGTGAAAAATTTTGTAATTTTGTGTAATTAAGGGGACAAACTTTTCACAGGGTGTCAAAAAAAAACAAATCACTAAATTTAATATAAATGAGGTAAATTGCTGCATGAAAACTGTCCTTTAAAAAGACATTTGAGAAATAATAAAAGCACACAGGTTAGCAGGTTGACAGTACACCTAAAGGCCAAAACCTGAAAGTATAAAATTAAGATGGATCCTAATACTGGACCAGGACATTTGACTGTGGCACGTGTAAAGGAAGTTTCTTCAGTCTTAAAGTATAAGTAATTATATGTAGTAATAATTTCAAAGACAGAAAAAAAGGGCTTTTTACAATCGCCACAAAGAGAACACATCTCAGTTTCATCTCTAAATCAAATTGTATCTGATTGGCTGTCAGCAGTTTAGAAGATAGAGTAGAGCTAAGTGTCTGCACCTTCACTGTGCTTCAACTCTGTACGGTTATGGGATTATGGATTATTTGGTCAAAGGTGAATACTTACAGTGACAAAAGGATTGGATCAAGAATTGAGCTCTGCAGGACACTGATGTTCACTTAACAGGACACTGAGCTGTCAGAGGTGAAGGAGAAATGAAGCATGGCAGTCCCTAAAGACAGTCGATAGTGCAAGTCTTATATACATGTTCAGTGTGTAATGGATGCCATGAAGTAGCTCTACTACAAAAGCCTCATTACTTAAGAATTTGTGCAGAATCTGGTGAGGACCCGTCCAGGCTTCTGAAGTCTGGTTTCGATCATCACATTTGGACAGATTGACTGGATCTCTTCTCAAATCACAGAGCACAGATGAAAACATTGCTGTTGTTCAGCCGTCTGAATGACAACCTCACAATGCTGTTGTGTGTTCCTACTCATTTTAGGATGGGTGGTATCCCAGCTGTCAATGGAAAGGGAGAGAGACTCCTGCTCTACATTGGAATCATCGACATCCTGCAGTCTTACAGGTGATCGTCACATCACAGTAACCCTGTGATTACGTGTAGTCACTCTATCAGTTTACATCCCTCAGTGTGACACAGGAGACCAAATATCTCTCTGCACATGCTACTGCATACCTTCATATGGCAGCAGACATGTTTTCTCACACTGAAAGGCCATAATCACATCAGGCAGCTCATTTAAAGCTGTCTGCCTACAGCCACGCTGCTTCTATTCCTATGACCCTAATATATAAGACATGTTTACCATCACTTTGTTAAACGGTGCTTCTCTTTGTTTCCTCAGGCTAATCAAGAAACTGGAGCACACGTGGAAAGCTTTGGTTCACGATGGGGTGAGTTTTTAATAGCTCTGTGTGTAGAGACACAGCCAGTCAGATGCAGGAACATGAACTAAACTCTGAAGGGCGAAACATCTCTAGTCACTCTTTTACTATCTGGTAACAGAGGAATGTCTTTCATCTTTTATTATTATTCAGTCATCACTCACAGCATGTCTGGCCCTCCTCTGGGGCGGCTCACAGTTAGATTTAGCTGGTACCAGATATTAACTGCAGCCTCAAGCATTATTTGTTCTCACATCTTTGTGTGTATGTGTGAGGACTTTTATTAGTTTGACATCAGGGAAACTTTATTGGACTGAAGAAGAGCTCTTATCCGTCTGTGTGAAATTTTCATCTGTGTCTGCTCATCTCCCTCCTCATCTGTCCACCTCACTCGTTTCAGCCTGTAAACCTGTGAACATGGCCCTGCTCCAGTCGCTCCACCCTCCCCTTCCTCTTTACACAGTTATTGTAGAAGTCTCAGCGCACAAATCTTTTTAGAAATATTAATATCTGTGGCTGTGTTTGTGTTTGTGTATCACAGCTTATTAGAAGCCAGCTTTAGGCAGAGCTATGGATTACTCAAATGTTAATTATAAGCCCATCGCCAGCCACAGTTGTCTTATACACAGCCAGTGTTTTAATATTGTTGTGTACACCATAACTTCCTCCTGATTGTTTTCTGTCATTGGCATGAAGATTAAACATCACTGATCTTTTCCCACAGTAAATCACCTTTATGATGTGATCAGTCAGCCTTTACTGAAGTAACAGGAGAACAAACAGTGTTGTTTGAACTGGAATTAGTGGGACACACCTGCCGTCATAGAGACTGGACTTTTTTTTTTAACTATTTATTTGAATGAAGAGTGTTCCTGAAACAGAGCCATTTTACATTTTGAAATTTGTGTGGGCGTTAAAATACAACATAGATTTTGTCAGTATAAGCAAATCATTTTAATCACACACATAGGTTCAATTATTTCCACAAACAAAACGAGACCAGTGCTCTGAAGATTGGCAGCTCTGACCAACCCACACACACACACAACATTTTATATTGTGTGCTGCTGCCAGATCTGATCTCAGTGGAAATTTGCTACAGTTTATCACTTACTGACTCAAGTGGGATTGATTAACACAACCAAACAGGAAGAGACTCTCATTCTTGAGTAAATGTAGCTAAAGCCAAGAAAATCTCCTGGGCTGGAGAAGTTTATCACAGCCACAGTTTCTTGGAAGTGTGATGAAAAACATGGGACCGCCATTTGTCTCACTTTCAACCTTGTTTATTCTACTAATTTTTTTTCAGTATTTATTCCAAGCTCTGACATAGATACAGTGACACTGTCAACTCTTAAGGATGTACGAGTCTCATACTCTGTGCCCCATCACCTCAAAAAACCTTGCATCTCTTTATCCACTCAGGAGTTTAGAAAACTGATCTCAGAACTGAATCAGCCATATCCTCCCGCCCTCCCTCTATCACACCCTGCTTACTCATGCTACTCTCCTCCTCTGTAACACACTAGTACATAGGCTACAGTGTGTGTGGGAGAAGAAGCACCCCCTGTGACAGGCGCCTGTGCGTCACTGCTGATGCCGGTAGTGGATGCTCCACGCTTCTCTCTGTGATGCGTACAGTCGGCTCAGCTGCGTGGACGCAGTCAAACAAAATGTTACTCATAGTGGACTCCAGTGGCGCTGAGTCAAACAGCTAACAGTAACTACGCAGAGACTGTCTCCTCCAACAATCCTTTCCTCTCTCAGTCTGAACCAAACACCAAGTGTCATCTGTCAGTCTGCTGGCAGAGTGATCTCCGTCTGCTGCCACATAAATAATGAAGAGACGTGTCCGCAGCCTCCTCCGACTGTATGTCCATCCATCATTTGTCCTTTTCTGTCTGTCCTTCTGTCTCGTGGGGTGACCCAGAGGAAAGAATTGCTGAAATGGGACACCAGGGAACTAATAGACGTTTAATCTACTGTAAGCGCCGCTTTGATCATTTTATCCATGCACCACTTGTCTCATTAATCTCCCTGCCTTTTTGTGTCTCTGCACAGGACACTGTGTCAGTCCACCGGCCTGGCTTCTACGCAGATCGCTTCTTCAAGTTCATGAGCACCACGGTTTTCAAGAAGAGTTCCTGTGAGTTGAATTTACATGGAGACACCGCCTTAAATAGTCAAACGGAGCTGTGAAGGGAGAGCCACAGACACAAATGTCAGATGCCAAGCTTTGACAGCAAAATCAGAGACAGTAGCTTACAGCCTTATTAGGTGCTGCTTCATGTCATGTAAGAGAACTGCATCTCTTTGATCCACGTGCAGCTTTCCTCTGGAGCACTTTACAAGGATTTTTCCACAGGGCAAGAGTTCACTGAAACAAGACTTCAAACAAATATGACATGTGGTTTCCTACAGAATGAGATCCAACATACGTCCTCTAAAGAAGGGGTCTAAAAGCTTTAGTTAAAAGCAAACCCCTCCTTCTTCAGTACAACATACAGTATCACACACGTTTTCCCAAGTTAAGGTGTTTATGTGATTTGTTCCTCAGCTCTCAAGTCATCTCCATCCAAGAAGGGTCGAGTGTCACTGATGGTGCCTAAGTGTGCTGGTCCTGGTGCAGCCTGGTCGGCCAGCCAGCTGCCCTCTGAGAGGGATGAGAACATTTATGACCTGAGAGGAGCTCGCAGCTTCCCAACACTGGAGGATGAGGGTAAATAACACAGTTGCAGAGGATAAGATAACCAGACACGCGTGATAAAAAGAGAGGCCACTGGAGCTTCAGTGCTTCATCTCTCTGTCACTGAGGGGGATCAGAGTTTGACTTTGACTGCAGGCTGTCACAGAAGAGTTCTTCTTCTCCAGACAGCTGTCAGTCTGTGTAGAGTTCACTACAGAGTTCACAGTGCAGCCTCGGTGCACATGACATGACAGGCATTTACAGTCTTTTGTAAACAGTAACACCACTGATCTTTCCAGCCTTTGGTCAACAGTTGGGTTGGAGCTGTTGCCATGGGAATCAAATGACTACAGAGGCATAAGCAGACTTTAGAGGATGCTAGTGTAGATACTACTGAAAAGAAAATCCATTTTTTTCTCCCTCTCTCACACTCTGTCCTCCAGGGCGACCGGATCTCCTTCCATGTACTCCTCCATCATTTGAAGAAGCCACCACAGCATCAATTGCCACCACCCTGTCCTCCACCACCTCTCTGTCCATCCCTGAGAGATCCCCATCTGACACGGCAGAGCACCCCCGCTACAGGTAAAAACAATCAGTTCCCACAGTAACATCAGTGTTTTGTTGGGTTAATCCAACTAAAATCTTCAAGTCACAACTTAAACAGTGGAAATCCGGGTTGTTGCGTCAGTAGTTATTTGTGTGGATGTTTTAAGAGCCACACCTAATATGCTGCAAGTCTATGTGCAGCTTGTTCTGACACTGTGTCCTCTGTCTCCAGGAGGCACACCCAGTCTCTCAGCCATGATGGGAGGTGAGTGGAGACCATGAATGCTACTTTCACTTCATAAACTGTTTTAAGCAGAATTCACTCAGCTGTTTTTATGATATTTTGAGGGTTGCTAGTTTTCTGTTTTCACAGCGTTACACACTGCAGGGTGTGGTGGGAGGTTAGAGGAGACATGTGAGGTCAGCCTGTTGGGTGCTGTGTTTATGAGTAGTCCTATTCTTCTCGCTGCTAAGATGTGGCTGTGTGTGTTTTTCCACATATGTTTCATTTCCTCTCTGTGAGTATTTTTTTTTTTATGTGTTTGTTTGTCTTCAGGACCCAGGAGGAGGTACGTGTGCGTGAGGAGGATCAGCAGACCATCACAGTAGAGGTGGAGCTGAAGAGACATGACAGTGAGCCCACCATCTCAGCCCCACAGCCCCCCTCTGAAACCAGGTATATACAACTCCTTGCAGACAGGATGTCAGTTTAAAAAAAACACAGTGTAATAACTTTCATAATCTGTGCTCCAGTATGTCACGCAGTCATAAATATTACAAATATGTCATGAGAAAGACAAATGTAGTTGTTGTAGATCTGTTTCCATGAGCCCAGCATCAGTAACAAAGCTATAACCAAGTACTCAAATATGACTCAGACATAAAACTTGAGATCATGGACTGCTGCAGCTGTGAAAAACACAACACAGACACACACATACAACATCATCAGTGAAGTTCTCGTGCTCTTGTTACATTGTCTTTACTGCTTTACTACCCGAGTATGTTAGCATAGCACAAATGAGGTTTTATGGTTTTATGGAATTTCCATCCAAACTCTGTCACCTTATCACAGGTTTTATATTTGAACGTGGTTGTCACTTTTTAGCAGATCTACTTATGTTGGCCTGGAGACCTATTTCATATTTTGTCATATGTAGCCCTGCCTCAATCACTGCAGCTTTCCATAATGCTGAATGTCGGTCAATCAGTTATCAAATGGACCACACATGATAAACATGACACCGCTCTGAACCCTTTTCTCCGTGAACAATGACAAAAATAGCCACTACACTCCCTGTAGACATGGGAGCTGATGGAGCACAGTTAAGCTGTGCAGCTGCAGTGAGTCCTCCATGACCCCAATCATCAATTTGACTCAGTTTGATGTGGCAATATAAATAACCTGCTGCCCCTGTCTCACCTAAGCTTTAGCCAGCTGTTAGATCAGTGCACTTCACCTGTCCCATATACATACAAAAACATACAGTGTTTATAAGATGGCACACAGATAAACACTGAAAGCTGCCTGACCCATTTGTTTACTGGGTTCAGGGGTTCCCCTGTTATGGACGGATTAACGCTGCAGGCACTGTGAGGAGCAGGCATCTACTACACAGGAATTAGGTTATGAAAGTCTGCACATGTCTATTAATCTGTGTAGTGTGTGTGTGTTTTTTTCTTTTAATGGGGTAACACTGCGAGGCAGACAAGGGGCCGAGGGGGCCCTGACATGGGGGAACCAGCCAGCAGAAGTAGGGCAGTGGGGCAGGAAGCCTGCTGGCCTGGGGCTGCTCCCATAAAGCTGGGACCACCCCACACTTTGCATAATTTAACCCAGATTTTAATTGATTCTCGTTAATTGATGCAGTATTTCAGCTTTATATGGAAGTGAAGCTGCATCAGGAGAGACATAAAAAAACCACAACATGGTGTGTAAGATGTGTAAGACACAAGGAGAACCAAACAGAGCTGATTTAATGCAATAGCAGCAGGACTTACATTCACTGTAAGCTGGGCTGAGGTCAGCGAGGATTAGGGTGTGTCTGCTGAGGGAAACCAACTGAATAATTAGGTCTGATGCTGAGAAGGCAATGGCTAGACATATGGCCCGGGGGTCCAGAGGGAGCTGGTGAGAAGGTGGTTGATGAGAGCAGCTGAGACAGCGACAGTAGATTAAATCCATCTTCACCGAGGAACCTCAACTCACCTGCAGCTGGAGGAGCTGGTTGATCAGGAGAGAGGAGTGGGGGGTGAAGCAGAGGAAAGGGAATCAGACAACTGATGGAAGAAAAAGGCGAGTAGAGAGAGAAGAAGAAAAATATCAAGACAGAAAGATAGCATCAGCAAATGAAAGATGGAGGATAGAGATGGAGATATATGTAGAAGAAATGAGAGACGAGATGAAAAAGACTTTTTTTTATGGCAACTGCCACCATCCTGTCCTCTTCTGTTATTCAGCCAATCAGTTCCCTCTTTGAGATGCCAACTGGGCTTTTTTGCCTCAGTGGTCACCAGACAGACTTTTTCCTCTGACGGAGTTAAGCTACACACAGAAGCTGTGAAAGCTCTGCGGATGTGTCTAAATCCATCCTAATAGTTGATGATCTGGCCAGGAACAATGAAGGATTGTGGCAGCACACAGCCAGCTGGCAAATCTTAGCTTAAGCAGCTAAACCACAAACACCCACACACACACACACACAGATGTTGAATTTTAATCAGAGCCAGTTTACTCTAATAGCTCGGTCCTGTTTCTCTGGTCTGCTGCAGGAAAGTGGCTTTTGGCAAGTGACCCATTTAAAGTCTGTGACTGCTGTGTGTGTCTGTGTGTAACCAGGTTGTTTCTGTTGTTCCTGAAACTACAAGACCCTTTTGTAATGATGACTAATATGCTAATATTAAAAAACAAACAATTCAAAAGAGGGTTTTCTCGAAGGGAGATGGGGACACCCAGGGGAAAATGCAGGGACACTGTCCTGGGAAGAAACTTTAAAACCCTTTGTGTACAGTTGCAGTTTCCACTCAATCTCATTTAAACACATGGATTCAAAACCCATATTTTTTGATTCAGTGTGACTTCCACTTTCCAAAGACATCATCATCTGTGAACAGAGGCAAATCCCTCTAACAACAGAACTTGCCTGAGCTGTCTGAGTTTTGTCCGAGGTGCAGTGGACAGTGTCCGGCTTTGATCGGTCCCTCATCCGTTTTTCCCACAGCGAGGTCCCGGAGGTAGCTGGTGCAGAGGCTCCCTACGCCGCTGACCGTTCAACAACACCTGAGGCGGCCCCCTCCTCGTCCACCTCGGCCGCTCCCCCCTCTCCCACGGCTGCAGAGGAAGCCCCGTCCAGT
>OMNW01034846.1:722-37271 GCA_900303245.1 Selene dorsalis | reverse complement strand
GGTGTTTAATATCTGACGCCATCTTAACCAAACACTCGATGTATTTTGAGAAAATCCTCCAAGGCTTTATCAACAGGAGTTTTAGGCTTTCAGAGCATATTTTAGTCTTTAGCAATTTGATAGACAGCGTAGCAGCCCCTGTTGAAAGGATATTACATGTGATGCTATAAACTGAACATGTTGATACTTTGTAAATAGCAGTCATTATCATTGTTTATATTGCAAGTTAATACTGTGCAGTGTGTAGATTTTGGTCATAGGGAGATGGTTTATTATTACCGTGACTATCATGACGAGATACACACCCCCCGCCTTTGTGCTGGGAAACAAATATATGTTCTTTGTGTATGTCTTCAGTTTTTGTTTTTTGTTTGTTTTTTCATCTTTTTCTTGAAACTAAAATGAATGTACTTTCATGTTAGCCTTTGATAACATGGGCTGGGACATGGATTCAGACTGTGTTCTTTCATTTTTAGCCTTAAATAACACAAAGGGGTCTTCTTGAGTCTGTGCATTTATCTTAGTACATCCTTTCTTCAAGTCTGTTGGAAGAACTACTGAGCATTTAGACAGCCTGTGTCTCAAAACACAAGCGTAGAGCAGGTTCACTATCATGATTAAAAGCACCAAGGAAGAGGAGCCGAAAACGAAGATACAATGTTGCTACAGCTCATTCACAAAAGCTCGTCACAGCTCTTTTGTTGCAGTCTTTGCTTCAGAGTCTCCGTCATCTGTTACACATCATCAGCTCGGACTGCGTGCTGTGTTTAGTTTGGACCAATTCATCGTTTACTCATGATTTCATTTCAGAAACTTGGGAGTGAATACTGTATTTCCCAAGCTGTAGAAACCATTGCCATCATACAGCTTCAGTCTTTGTAGCCACCAACCATCAAATCATGCATGTGCATATATGTATATTGATACATTTATGAATTTACACACGTCACATTACATTACAGCCACCTGTGACTTGCTCAGGTGGTGTGGTGGCCTTATCAAACTGACTGTGCCATTAATTGGTCGTTTGTCACCCGGGTGCGTTGCGGTGTGCGTAGCTTCACTAGTGTCGGTCAGTGTGTGTCTGCGGTGTGTAGGGGAGCGTAGGTCTTGCTGTTTCTCTGTAGCCTTGTGTTCCTGTGCTGTGGAGACACCGCAGGGTACGTAGATGTAGGAAAGCCCCTTCCCTCCATGGGTGGGACGGGCTTGATGCAGTGGTTAGCCTTTAGAAAACACTGGATAACCTGAGACAGCAAAGCATTCCCTATGAGGTCATGTTTTTTTATGGGGCCCTTTTTGCCCTCACAGTCTTGAGTACCGTTCACTTTCTGTTTGATTTGCTCTTGGCTCCATCTTTGCCATTCTGGATTTTTTCATTACTATCACCAGCCATGTCTTTGGAACTTGTGATTTCATTCATTTCATGTTTGAAGTAGGAGCTGGCACTTTGGATCATATCTGCTTGTGAACTGTACATGGTACAGTATAATGACCCCATATCTTTACTCTTAGTCTTCTCAATCTGTTTCAAATCTTGGGAATCATTAGTATATTGATGACTTTTTTTTTGCCATTCTTGTCAGTTATGTGAATTTTTATGTTTCATGGGGATATTTCATTTTTTAAATGTTTTTATAACTTCTTATTGGTGTTCACTCACCTGGCAGTTGTTTCCCCTTATTTCCATGTAAGTGTCTGAAATTTATTTATGAGGAAAAATATATTGCTTTTTTTGTAATTATGTTTTTTAACCTTTTTGTTCACTTTGACCCATTGACGGCTGATCCAGTAAGAATTTCGTACATGCAGCCTAGATCAAAGCAGAATATGACTGTGTTATCAATGTTATTTTAACAATAAAACACTCTTCTATTGTAGTGTGAATTATTTACAAAGTTTATTCCATTAGTTTAATTTAAGACATACCATACATTATCATCTCATATCTAGTAAACCAGAAATGATCAAAAATCAATCCGAGTTCAGTATATATTCAGGGCTGTAACCAGGAAGCTCCAGAAGCACAAACCAGCAAAAAAAGCATTTGGTAAGTTGACTGTAGATGTCTCTTTTTCTCATGCTCTGAACACTGTAAAAACCTTAATATTAAAACTCTGTATACTTAAATAAACTCAGTTATATTTTTTGCCTATTATCAGCCCCACAATGGAGAACACAGCACCATAGGAATGCTTTTCTAGCATGCTAACATGCTGAGAAGAGAAATAAGGCTGTCTGAGTCAGTGTCTTGTCTTAAAACATATCTTTTTCAAAAAGCATTTTCTGATTTTAGCTGATCTGCATGTTTCTTTGCTTCTGGCCTCAACTACTTGTTGTCCTTACACAGCTCTGCCAGTTTTAGTGTCACTATGTTGTTTTATTGTTTCCTGCTGGATTTCATTTTATTGTTTTTACTGTTATCCTAGTCTGTTACGCATTATGTTTGATAAGTGCTCCATTAAGTTTATTATTATTATATAATTAGCAGGAAATCCAAAGCAAAGCTGTGGCTGATGGGCTGGTTAAACATTCTGCAGGTGTTCCATCCAAAACTAAACATAGCATGTCTAAAACAGAGACCTGTGTGTAGCTGACGAAGGATCCACAAAATAACACACATGACACTGGCAGCTGCAATCCTGAGTACATTATGTAAAGGCAATGAAAGAAAAGGAGTTCATATCCACATTTCGTGCTGACGCCTCTTGGACAGACTGTCAAATTATGAGTGAAAAAAGGAATCTCCAGCGTGCACAGTCAGTCACAGTGTCGATACTGTGTCCTCTGTCACGACTGGAACCGTTTCTTAGCCACGTAAGCACTGGTGACTTGGTTTATGACGACGAGGGCACTGAGGGCAGGGCAGAGGGCCGACAGGTACCAGGTGTGTTCCCTCACAGAGGCAGCGAACCAGGAAGAGCAGAGGCCGAGCGTCAGGCTCATGCTGCCCAGCAGGTAAGTGACCAATCCGGATGCTGCGTGGTAGCGTTTGAGTTTGGCAAGTGACCAGCCTTTGGCCAGAGAGTGGTAGATGAGAGGCACGGCTGCCAAGGACTGCAGCCCCACCGCACACACTGTGACCAGGCCAAGCAGGCCGTGCCACGAGCTGAAGTGGGGTTTGCCATTCAGGTGTTTGTTGTAGGAGATGGCTGCCAGACCCAGAGCTGCACAGGAGAGACAGAGGCACTGCAGAATCCAGTGAACACGACCCTTGGTCTTGTGTGGAAGCCTTTTGATGGGGGAGCCGTGGGGGGAGAAGAGTAGTATGGCCTCAGTCATGAAAAAGGAGAACTAAAGGGAACAGAAGAAAATTAGGTCACCTGATAATTACACGTGTTCATCTGACCTTTAATTTCTTGATTTTTTTGATGAACTATTTAGTTTGTGAAACATCAGAAAACAGCTAAAGGCTGTATTCTAATCCAGAGCTATGTCTTCATTGATTAATCAACTGGTCGTTTGAAAGAAAGAAAAAATGGTGGTAAAAATTTTGATAATCAATTAGTTGTTTCAGGAGTTTATCTGATTCCAGCTCCTAATATATGAAGTCTATATATTATGCACAACAACTAAAACTACCTTGTGTATGAAATTCGAACAATTAATAGTAAATGATTCATCGATTAAAACCATAATTCGCAGCCCTAGACCGCTCAACCAATGGACTGGTTAAACTCTATAATAAAAAAATAAAAATTAAAAAAAACTTTAAAGGAGAAGTTCCGTTTTTTGCGACCTCGATGACATCACTTCCGTGCCATTGCCTAAGTAGTAGGTCAGTGAAAAGCCATGTAAAAAACCCCGGATGACAACAACACAACTCCGAGCTGCTCCGAACTCACAGGGGAATAGTGCTGGTGATTCATAACAACATATTGGTGAAGTGAAGGAGTTTCACAGCAGATAATGTCTTATTTAGACGCTGCATCGTTGCCCCAACAACTCCCGTTATATGGATATACGTAGATCACGAGTGGATCTAAATATCTTCTGAAGGACTCCAAGTTACACCAAAGTTGTTCAGGTGAGTAAATGAACGTATTTTATGCTAGAAATAAGGTCCAGGTTGCAAAAAACGGAACTTCTCCTTTAAACTCTATAATAAAAAATAATTAAAAAAAAACTTGAACTTTATTGACAGCTGAAGTTTGCACTTACAGACAGCGTCATGAAGAAGGGATGCCAGGAAAACAAACCTGAAACGACAGGAGGGAATGACTCGGACGAACAGTTAACACAGCGGGGCGGTGACGTCACAGTTCATATAAACAGTAGGAGCACTCACTTGACCCGGGTCGAGACAGAACTACAATGAAGACACTGAAGACGATGCAGATGAGATGGGTCAGCAGCGCGGACGCTGCTCTGGTGAGACCGTAGAGTCGAGGCTCACATTCACACTCTTTGTTGTGATGAACCATGTTCAGGTGAACTTGTTCGGTGGACTCCAGCGGCTGGAGACCCGAGCTGTCCCCTGAAGCGACCTGGCAGTGTGTGGACCGGAGCGGAGCTGCTGGTGGAGGACGAGCGGGACCTCTTCTTCCGTCTACGAGCTCTGCTTCATTAAACACGAGGGACCGAGCTGTTAAAGAGCTGCCACACGGCTGTATCTGCACAAACCTGTGAGAAATCTCCCCATCTATCAGTTCGACCTGCTCTACGTTGTTATGTGGCGCCGTCGGGTCCGAGAAGCCACTACCGGTTAGGTTTTTCAGTATAAAGCGTCGTTTCACCAAACCACCACCCGTCCATAGTAGACAAGTGATTGGTAGGAAACCTGTGCAGAGGAAGCGAGAGAATATTGTGAGGTGAAGACACCTGTGTGGGTGTTCTTTTCTCAGCCCCCTAACAAGACACCAAATGTTCAAGTAGAGATAACCAGGGAACTCTTCTCTGGACAATGAACCAGCGAAGACATCTCTTTGTTATCCTCATGAACTGACCATCCCTTACTCAGACAAACTTATTCTTCTGCACTGTCTTCTGTACACCCTCTCGAACCAAACTTTACCGAAAATTTCCATCTCAACGCAAATGTATTATGCTTTTATTCTGAAATCGGAAAAAAACCGGAAGTCTCGTCTGTTTTATTTTCTGGGCAAAATTACCATCCCTAGTTTTGGCTGACGTGGAGGGTTCCTGAAAAAAATCCCCAAATAGGGACAAAGGTGTCTGTGGTTCAGTCATAACAAGTCTAGTTAAGTTAAACTCCAGAGAAACACCTTATTTCAACTGTTTTTTATTACAGTCATAATCAGCTTCTCCTTTATGGATCTAATGTCCATAGTGTTTTGGTATTTCTGTTTATTGTTTTCAGTATATTTATTCATTCTGTATTCATTGTGATGCTGCTAAGATGTGAGAATTGTTGCCAAACCTAATTTCATCGTACAGAAATATATAATGACAATCAGGGCGATGAAAAAAATGAACAAAAATGAATGCTGCTACTGATTGCTCTCTTCAATATTTATTTATTGGGCTTGGTCTTTAATTGACAGGACAGTTGAGAGAGACAGGAAATGGGAAGGCAGAGAGAGGGGGAATGACATGCAGCTGAGGGCCGCCAGATTCCGATTCGAATTAGGTGCAGCAAAGATTGTGGCCTCTGCATATGACGCTCCTCCTCTACCCACTGAGCTATATGGCGCCCCCACTGTTCAATATTTATATTGGACAGTTATACACAGTATGTCTTCATCTTGCTTTTATTGGCTGCATTAAATGTTTCACCTTGTAAGTAAGATTCCCAAGGCCCTTACATTTTCCACTGTCATGTCAACATTAAAATTATAATCAATCAATAATTAACTTCATGTTGTAAACAAGACGTCTTAGCAGAATAAGCAACATAACAGCAATATCTTATACTCTTACCCAGTACTTAGAGCTCAGCTCTGTACAAGAAACATCAGTTATTTGTGTAACAGTCAGTCAGTGTATGCAGAATCAGCAGAGCAAGCATCACTCACATGTTGAAACTGAGAACAACAACAACAATCTTACACCATGTCCTTTATTTACTACACACAACACCAGGATGTTTGCTGTACATATTTGATTAGGAGCCTTAGTCAGAGGTTAGTGCTTACAGCTCTGCACAGTGAACACAGCAGTGGTAAACAGCTTTACACAACCACTGACATTACCACAAGTCAATGACCATTGAGGGGGGGGCACACAGGGTGGCCAATCAGGTTGCAGGGGGAGTGGGTGCCCCCTGTGCCACCATGGAAGACCCACCCCTGATGACAATAAATCTCTCTCTCTAATTATCATCATCAATATTATTATTATTAGTAGTAGTAGTAGTAGGCTAGTTGTAGTAGTAGTAGTAGTAGTAGGCTAGTTGTAGTAGTAGTAGTAGTAGTAGGCTAGTAGTAGTAGTAGAAGGAGCACAATATTAGAAGAAGCAGAAGAAGAACCTGAAGTAATAGTTTAAATTCACATCACCCGAGCAGGCCAACTAATTTAGGCTTTGGAGCACGTTGAGGATGTGTGGGTGGGGTAGTCTATATATGTGATGTCTCAGACTAATACCAACCATTCCACATCCAGCAACTCAATGGACATTCACTGTCAGCTGCTCTCTGCTTATTGTGCTCCAATTACTCTCTAATCAGCTTGTGACTCTGGCCACCACACGCTGGGCACACAATAACAACACACTCTTTCAGGGCATTTCTCTTCCCCTCTCTCACTTACATCCACTGCCACTGTGTGTTTCTGTGTGTTTTATTTTACCCCAGAGGAGTTAGACGTAGAAAATGGCCTTTGGTAAATCTAATTGCGTGTGTTGCCCAGATGACATACATCTTTAAAAGTAGTGCTGGGATGTAAATAAGTGGTTAAATGCCACAGTTTTACTCTGAACTTATAGATTTCGACATGTTTATTTTAAATACAATTATGCCCCCAAAAGTTTCCGGTATTAGGAACAAAGATGGAAGAATTGTTCCATGACCTCTCCCTCAATTGACCTGTGCTGAGTATTATTCATCTATCATTTGCGACTGGCATTGTCCTGAATAGTTTTAAAACAGCAGTGGTTAAAGCTTTACTGAAGAAAGCTTTCCTTGATCCAGGGTCACTCAGCAATTATCAGTCAGTCTCAAACCTTCTTTTTTACCCTAAGGCGTGTGTCATGAGCTTCCATCTCATTTATTCTCTGACAGTCTTTTTGAACCATTCCTGTTTGCCCTCAGGGCCTGTCACTCTACTGACACTGCCCTGATCTTCTGCTTTCTATGGATGCAGACCCCTCCTCTGTGCACCCTTTAATGGACCTTAGTGCAGCTTTTGATATCATAGATCACTGTATCACTGACTGGAAAACAAATTTGGTGTCTCTGGTTTGGTCCTCAATGGGATTAAGTCCTACTTATCTGAGAGGTGGTAGTATGTCTTATCACCTTATTCTGCTGTGAAGAATGATCCATCTGCAGGAGCTGAACATCCTCTATGAACACCAGTATGGATTTAGGAAAGACTATTCCACAGAAATGGCTGTGCCCCGACTGGCTGATAAAATTTACACTGCTCTGGATAACAACGAATATGCTTTGGGAGTTTTTCTTGACTTATCCAAAGCTTTTGACACTGTTGATCAGAATATTTTACTTCAAAAACTGTTCCATTATGGCTTTACTGGAATCACCTTTAAATGGTTCTACAGTTATATTCATAATGGACGACAGTTTGTTAACATTAATGGACAGACATCTGATAGGGCGACTATAACATGTGGCGTCCCACAGGGTTCTATTTTAGGACCACTCCTATTCCTTATTTACACCAATGATTTGACTGGAGCACTATCCTCCATGTTTCCTGTACTTTTTGATGATACCGACTTATTTTATACATTCTCATTTTTCTATACTGGTGGCCAAAGCTAAGCCTGACTTAGAAAAAAATCCAAATGGTTTCAATTAAACAAATTATCTTTAAATTTCAAAAAATCTAATTTTATTGTATTTACTTCAAAGAACAAAAAATACTCCTATATCTAACTCTTGTCTATCCGTTGGAAATAAGTCTATTTCTCAGGTTTCATCTACACATTTCCTTGGAGTTCTAATTGATGAAACTTTAAGCTGGAAGACTCACATTCAGTCTGTCTGCAATAAAATATCCAGGTCTGTTGGCATCATCGGCAGAATTCAAAGTGGTTCATCAGAAGTGTCTATTAACCCTGTATTATAGCTTGATTTATCCTTACCTGACTGTAACTGACCCTTCTCCTTCCACTGTAAATATTGGCTGAACTGAAGTGTACTATGAAACATGTCGTACACTCCTATGCTCACTTGATCATGCATACACACATCCACACACACATACACTTGCGCCCTCACTCATAAGTGTAGTTGTGTTGTATATGTGATTTTTGAGTTACTTTTGTTTCTTGATTTCATGTTTCTATGTTTTCTTGTTCTGTTTATGGCTGTGGTCTTTTATTTTTTCTTTTCATGTTACTGAGGTGAGATTTCCTTTATAAACCTTTGAGGGTTTCTTAATCTCACCTGCAAATCCCGTTTACTGTATATAAATTATTTTGTTTGCTTGATTATTTTGCTTGCTTGATAATATTGTTCAAATTAATAATACGGCCTGCCACAAAGTCAGATTAGAAGCCTTCAAAAGGCTGAAAATGCCACAGTAACCAAGTCTAGTAAGTCTGACCATCGCCATTGTAAATGAGAATTTTTTCTTAATAACTCACCTGTTTAAATAAAGGTCAAATAAAATAAAATATAATAAAATACAATAAGATATTACACCAATATCAGCTTCTCTTCATTGGCTTCCTGTTCATATCAGATCAGACTTTATGGTGCTTTTGATGGCAAGACAAGGCAAGTTTACTTGCATAGTCCATTTTACACAGCATCATGATAACATCCTCTGCCCTTAGACCCACACAGAAACCTCAGGGAGAGAGACAGAGGAGGGATCCCTCACCCAGGATGAGCAGACTTGACATAGATGTTTTATACAGACAAGAAAACAGTTGACAACACAGAATATGGAATAGTGAAGTCAAGAGGATGATGACATAAAGTCCTCAATGGACATGCTCCCCCTTACCTGGCTGATCTGATTAAACCTTGTATTCCATCTCACACTCTTCAATCTCAGTATTTTGGTCTTTCGTCTGTTCCTTGTCTTTGAGTTAAAAAAAGCATCAGAGCCTTTTTTCCTCCCAGGCTCCTTTACTCTGGAGTGTCCTTCCTGCTGACTCCATTCAGTCCTTCAAATCCAAACTTGAAACACATTTTTATGCCTCATCCTTTAATTAGCCCTAAATTTCTGAAGCTCAGGCTTTGTACCTGTTAGTGAGCGGGCCTCAGTCTCAGTAAAACATTGTGTCTCGTCACTGATAGGACAGATTGTACTGCTGATGAGATTACTACCAAGAGATTCTGTACATCACTGCATCCTTTTGTTTGCACATGAACATGTGGCATGTGCCAGGTGTGTGTGATTCAGTGTTCAACTTTATTGGTGCTATTTATTTGAATTCCCTCTGAAATATTATAAGTCTTATTGCATTAAAAGTGTTGTTTTTTTTATATTAAACGGATGGTTTATTCACTTTGGCTCCCAACTTTCACTTTTTTGTTCACAAATGATGTTTGTCCTCATTAATCAAAGATGAAGCATCAAACCGGATGTTTCACAGTCTGAATGATGATGATGATGTTGATTATCATTATTATTTTTTTTATTTTTTATTGGCTTACTAATGTTCTTCAAAGCATTGCAGGACATGATTTGTTAAGAGGAAAGCTAATAGGCTCCACTTACATCATCTACAGTGTGTGATCACAGTTTCCATGACAGTAGCTTACTCATGCAGTGTATTTCCTCTGTGTGAAAGCAGGGATTCCTCCCATGGTGCCTCTCAGGATGGTTTCATACTCGTAGGGGATTAGACGGTAATCCCGCACTCTCATTGTGCATGCGCAAACACAAGTGCGTGCGTCTGGCGAGAGATGGTTCCATGTAAATTCAGCGTCAACCTGCGACCCCTCTGCAAACCTCCTGTCCCGCACACAGCGCTGCTCAGCTGAACGAGGTAAGATCATTTTAAAGGCTTGTCCGTCACTGATGTGAAGGTTTGGGTTCGTGTCACTGTCAGATGAGTTTGTCGCCCCGTGTCAGAGAGCAGGATTAAACCGGACCGTCCCGTCGGAGAGCGGAGCTGCTACTTGCACTGAATAAAGAGTCATCGGAACTCTTCTTCAGTGCTCAAAGCAGAAAAGTCAAGTTTCACACGGAAATGACAAGAGCGGCAGAATATGCATGGATGGTCCTGATTACAATGCGCTCTTGTTGCCCTGTGGGGAGAGCTGCTGCACCGTGGTGACCCACTTGGCAGAAAGAGCCGCGGGTTGTTCTTATTCAAGTCACAATGCACTTCTATAGAAAACTAGTGAAACTAACTTTCACATGCACCTGTGGGTGTTTCTCTCATTCTTGACGCTACAGAGTTGGCACAGACAGTGGAAGTGTAGGCTGTTACCTCTGTGCTCCCTGTGCTGGAGGCAGGACTTACTTGATGTAGCCTACCTAGCTACTTACAGCAAACATCAGCGAGGGCTGTGACGTCCTGTTTCAAATGTACACTGCAGGATGTCCGAGGCCAGAAGTGTTCACAAGAGAAAGGGTTAATGTAACAGTACTGCAGTCAGTCAAATACCTCTCGCTTTGTTAATTTGGCAAATGAACATGAGTCCAGTGAGGGGAGGGTGGAGGAGAGAGTCTGGAAGCAAAGCTGTTCAGAATCAAACATGATTAATGGGGGCGGCACGGTGGAGCAGTGGTTATAGGACTCTGGGTTCGAACCTGTGTCGAGTCCAAAGACATGCACATGAGGGTGATTTGGAATGGGCAAGTAGATAAGATCCACAAGTCCAGGAAACTGCCATCACTTATTATACAGTATGATCATTATTAACACAATATCAGAGTTCATTTTTAAATACCACAGTTATTGGCGATATTAGTTTATGATAACACCCTGAACTGCATTATTTCTAATATTTTTGAAATATAAGCAAACTATAAAGTATCAGATGTGAAAGTATTTAGAAGAACAACAATTGTCATTGCTTTTATTAAATATTTTATTCATATTGAATTTGGTATTTGTTAAATCAGCAAGTAGCATTACATGCTTTATTGGTTATATACTTAGTCTTAAAAATGTTTTATATTTTATGGGAAGGTCATATGTTTATGATTTTAATCTGTAAATTGACTATAGGTTTATAATACATGAGGGAGGACATGTGCAAAGTAGCATAAAGAGGAAATACTAAAATAAACCTGTGCAGCACCACACGGTCACATCCCACCACTGCCTGTCACACACTCACCACCTGTAGACTGTACGTTTCTCACTGAGGTTAGTTCAGTGCTTTCAGAGTTTTATGAATGAACTGATAGTGACCCACTTTTTGCTGACACTTTTATCTAAAACAGACAGTTTTATTTTTTCTGTCAGAATGACGGTAGGCTAGGTAGCATGTCATCTGTCATCTTGCCCTACATTTGAACATAATCATATGAATCCTGGTATCAGATAAAAAAGGATAATCTTTTGTTTTTCCATTTGTAAAGCCCCGTGGCATAATACAATACAGGCTTTGGTTTTGAATGAATTTATATTGCAGGAGTTAATACTGAACTGAAGTGGTTCAGATTTGTTCAGTGTAGTGCGATTTCACTGTCTTGCAGGATCGGGTGGCTACCTGTTCTGCTGCAGAGCACAAACAGCTGGAAATGGACTGAATGAAACCCACCTAACAATTACAACATCCTCAACATCCAATATCCTGAATATTAATGCTGTCTCCTCTCAGAGTTGGATGTACACCCGTACTCACTCATGGACAGCAGGTTCTGACTTGACATGTCAGTGTCTGTATCAAAGTCAGGATGTCTAAATGTGAGCTGATCGAGCTGCAGGACCTCAGTGTGAATGACCCCATCGAGCTGGCTGCCCCCGCGGCCCGCGCCGCCCCTCCACCTGTGAACCCCGCTGTGCCCTGCTCCTTCCATATCGTTCGTCTGGTCGGAGACAGCGTCAGCATTGAGGCACCTGGCTGTCAGACAGGAGAGGCTGGAGTGGGTCATGACTTCCGACCCTATGGCTACACTCATCTCACCTGGTGTGACCTGTGTGGAGAATTCATCTGGGGTCTTTATAAGCAGGGTTTACGCTGCAACAGTGAGTACCCTCTGCATATGAATCTATTTGAACTTGTTTAAAGGATAAGATGCTCTGTATTTTTGTTCTCATCAACAAATCCAATGAAAAGACTAGATCCAACATTAAATTACTTAAGAGTTTTGTCTGTGTAACCAATACTGAAATAGCATGTTCCTCTGTGCTACAGAGCTCCATCAAAACCACAGTGGGGAAGCTGGAAAACACTGATAGACGGACTAACGCATATGAAGACTATAGAATAACACCAACCTTATTATGTTTGGTGTGTACAAGATAAGCATGTTTTTGACTGCAGGCATTGACCTAAAAAGCAAAATCAGGCAACCAGCCACTAAATCTGCATTGCATGAGATCGGATGAGCAGATGACATACATAGTGTCAAGCCATTCTTGCCGACAGAACTAATAACAGTGTGAATCGTCCCTTGTTTAGTGAAGAAAATATCTATCAGGATAATATCATTCACCTTTTAAGAAGTAGCTGAAATTGAAATAAGAGCAATAACCTTGTGAGAAATAGTGAGACATAGCTTCACATTAAAGTCTAAATCAGATTTGTAACCCCATGTTCTTTCCAAAGCTCTGAGACAGTCTTCACTTTCCAATTTCCAGTATCACTAGAATGCAGGATGCTCATGTTATGTTTTCCAGTCATGGGAACCTTTATCTGAGGAAAGGAAGGTCTGGCAGACTTCATGTTTTAACTGTGTGCTGCTACAATAGCACCTGGGTATGTCTTTGTTTCTCTGTATGAGCTCAGGCATGTCTGCGGCATATTAAGGAACCAATTCAACAAAAGAATCGACTTTTGTGGCAAATAAAACAGCTGATGAGCAACTTTTCCTTTGTATAGGGTAAATATGTTGGTATGTTGCTTATATAACATAATGAATCGAGGTTATTGTGATTTGGCTGACACTTTTCTGCACAGAGACAGATTACTGAACCAGATCCAGAGCAGAGGTTCAACACCACAAGAGCTGACCGTTAGCCAAAGCATAACTGAGCCTGCAAAGTTTGCACCCTCTAATGATCTCTCTCTCTCTCTCTCTCTCTCTCTCTCTCTCTCTCAGACTGCAGTTACACTTGTCACCACCGCTGTCGACCGTTCATCCAACTGGACTGCAGCGCAGATGTAACTTTGTTAACAGACCAGACTGATTTGTCTGTCGACTCCATTGAGACAGACACAAATGTGGTGAGGAACAAAACCACAGTCACATTTTCTATCTATGGTGCTTTTGAGCAAAAACTGTCTTTCTTAGATTGGTTCACATTGAAAAAAAAATATTTTACTGATTATTTACCAAAATTGTTTCTTTGTTTTTAATTGAATAGAATTTATTTCGAACATGTAAGTATGAAATACATATAAATAAATAAGTACTAAAGCTTAAAGTACTAAATAAGTACAAAATAAGGCACAAGTTCATATGGAGAATGTTATAAAGTAACAGTAAGTTATAGAACCAAAATTGGTGAATCATTTCATTTGTCACTTATTTTTGAAAAGAAGCGAGGAGAAGCAATGGTCATTTAATCCCACCCCTTCTCTGTAAATCAGTAATAAATCATTTATCCAGGTTCTCTGAAGACAGAAACATCAAAGTTAAACTTACATTTAAGTATATTCATTTATCCATTTAACATCATTTATGGCTGATATATACTTTATTAGAGATATATTTATATAGGTGTAGACATATTTTACTATATATAAATATATAATAATAATAAAGTATATGATATTAGCCTTGTATGGTCAAATATAATTCTCATATGTATACAATTTTACATTCATACACTAGATAATAAAAATATCTAGTGTTGCAGTGTTTGCAAAAGAAGAAAAGGAGAAATAGAAAGTCAAGTCTAGAAAAATATAAGCACTCAGTGATATTAGGCACCCTCATCCCTGTTCCTCTTAAGAACCATGTTTATACTCAGCAGTCTGTGGGTTGAACCACCCAATGACACAAAAAAAATGCATTTCAGAAATGTTCAGCTGGCCAGGTCAGAGAAGATGGGGACTGGTCCTGTGTGTGTCAGGGTACCATATGTCCTCAAAGATACTGGTTTTATTACGTCTTCATTGTTGGTTGCTTTCTAAGGACTAAGCTCTTAAATTGCTGGATGTGTTTAAGCTTCCAGGGGAGACATATCAGGATGGTCTTGATGTGGATATTGATAAATGACAGGAATGAATAATAACAGGAGCTAACCTGTCCTGCCCATATTAAATACAGTCTATGTACATTATCAGTGAGGAGAATTTTTACACTTGAACACATCAGCACCATACACCACAACACTTTACTCCCAGGCTAATTCAAGCAGATGTCAGTGGGAGTGGGCTGGTCCACAAGATGTCTTTGTGAAGTTTTATTGTCAGGGAGGAGCAAATGGATGGATGAGGTCCTGAGGTCAAAGAGCTGTGAGTAGAATCAGTCTGCTCCAAACAGACAAACAAGCTGAGACATTTCTGTAAATTATTGTAAGACAGTGGGGATGACAGAAACTCTAAAAGTCGCCTACTTGCTCACCTGAAACCTGGAGATGACCTGGGGAAGCACAAGAAGTGACTCGCTTTGCAGTCAGGAAGACAGTGGCCCAGAGCTGGAACTGTACTTTACTGCATCTACATCATTCTTTCACAAGGTCAGAGGGTCAGCGGTGAGGCTGTGGAACAGTTTTCTGTTTGGTGTCACTGAATCCTGCATAGCTTCATTTTTATTTTATATATGAAGAGCTTGGTTTTATTTTTCTTTCATTTCTGTTTTGTCCCTTTCTCTTCATGCTTATAGCTCATTAGTAAAGATTAGCTGTCTGCTGCACCGTACCTGTTCTTTACTTTTCAGGATGAACAGACTGATGTGGGAAAACAGAAGCCAAGTGTTGGAGAGATTCAACAGAAGGTTAAGGAGTATAACGCTCAGACCAACAGCAATCTCTACATGATGGTGGTGAGTGACTAAAAATGTGTACATTTTAACAGATGTTGTAATAGTTTACAATCTGTGGTTATACTGCATGAAATGAAATGCACTTAATCCCCCATTTAACGCCACACGTCTGTTAACCTTGCAGAATAAAGACGGGTTCTACACTGGTTTCATCAAGGTCCATTTTCAGTTAGTTCGACCGATTTCCCTACCTCCCCCTCAGAGCCTGTGCTTGACTCAAGAGGAAGATCAGCAGGGCAGACGGATGAAGCGGCGGACATCTTTCTACCTCCCTAAAGATACTGCAAAACACTTGCACATAAGTTCCCAAACACGTGTACGGGAAGTCATCCAGGCGCTGCTCAACAAGTTTACTGTGGTGGACAACCCAGCCAAGTTTGCCCTGTACGAACGCACTGAGAGACAAAGTCAAGGTAGCATTCTAATGTTGTGTGTGTACAGTAAAACAGAACAGTGCTGTAAGGTGTTTAACGCTTATTATTTTTCTTCTTTTACATAGTGTACATGCGTAAACTGTCTGATGATGAATGTCCACTCTACTTACGCTTGTGTGCCGGCCCCAGTGAAAAAGTCCTGAGTCTGGTTCTGAAGGAAAATGAAACGGGAGATGTCAATGTAACTTTCCATTTGGCTCTGTGTGAATGATCATATGATATTCCTTATATTCTGCCATTGTAAGTGCTATAAATACACATAACTGATTTTAATGTGAAATGACTCTTCTCCACAGTGGGATGCATTCAGCTTTCCCGAGTTGTGCAACTTCTTGCGAATCCTGCAGCGTGAGGAGGAGGAACACGTCCGGCAGATTGTGAAACGCTATGCACTTGCCAGGGACAAGATGAAGCAAGCCATGGCGAGGATTACTACACCTGGTTGACCCCCAGTGATGCACCTGATCTTAAACATAATGAAGAGTCATGGGTCAATAAGACAGTTCACAGCAGTATATAAGGGAAGGAAAGTGTTCAGACTATGGCATTATTTTTGAATAATGGTTGTTTAAGAAGCAACTGCTGTTATTTTTAATGTAAACCACCTAAAAGGCGTTGCCTGCTACTTTGGCTGTTGTTACGAATGGAATTTTTTTTCTGAACATTACCAAGATCTTAATTCATTTTAGTTATTTCTTTTAAAAAAAAAAACATGCTGCTGGTTTAGATTATTTATAGATATGTAAAAGACACATTTGTTTTTCTCCAGTAATTTATCTGGTTTATCTTCAGGTCATTTTTTGTGACATTTAGTTTCACTTCACTTCTTTTTTGAAACTGTTTTAAAAATGTTGGCACTTTAATGAATCTATGAAATGGGTCTGAGTAAATACAAATGTTACAAAACAAAAAAACGTATGTATTTTTATTCTAAATATCAATGAACTGATGATGATAGCCTAATAATAAATCATGGGCCATTTGTTGTTGTTGTTGTTGTTATCATTTAAAATTTGAGTATATGTTTGGATCAGTATAATGACCAAAGGTATGTTGACTCAGGACTCTATATGGTCTTTGAATGAGCAATTCACTTAAAAGTTTATGGATCATGTAGTACTTACCTGGCAGGGGAGAGAACATGATCAGGAAGGTGGTTTACCCAGAGCGAGGCTCAGGCATTGCGCTCCAGTTGTGCTGACCCCTCCCCAAAAGTGGGAATCTTGACTGCATCATTTCTAGTAGTGGGGGACTGTGTTTGCACTCTCCCTCGATTTTTTTCCCCCTAAAAAATGTCCTGAAGGGATTTCCCAATGTGATCAATTAAGTTTTTATCTATCTATCTATCTATCTATCTATCTATCTATCTATCTATCTATCTATCTATCTATCTATCTATCTATCTATCTATCTATCTATCTATCTATCTATCTATCTATCTATCTAACCCCCAAAGCATTTGGTGTCCACTTACGTATGGCTTTTTTATTTGTATAGTATATAATTTTTTTATTTTATTTGCATATTATATTGATACACACTGGTGATGTCAGTAAGTTCACGCAACTTTTTAGCCATATACAGTCTATTAGCTGCTTCTAGCTGCCGCCCTCTCTTTTCCATGTATCCTGTTTCCCTCCCGTCCTCTGGGTGGCGATAGCGCGCTCTAATGTTTCTTTATGAACCGACGGAGAGAGCACAGAGGAACACTACCGTGCAGCGTTACTTAGCATGAACAGCTAGCCTAGCCTTGAGTGTGTTTATGGGCTCTGAGCTAGTACACGTTTAGCAACCCACCAAGACAAATTCATCAAAGAGAAACATTGGACTGTGACAGGACGACTGTAGGTATGTTTCCACCCCGGCTGCGGCGACAGACGCGGGTTATTAAAGCAGTAAACGTTAGCTGCTGGCAGCGTCACGCGTTATTTTGTATAGCAGACAGAAACATATTGAGCTGGCTAATGCTAGCAGCAGGAGGCTAATTCTCTTTATCTAATGGTAATGTGAGCAGCCAGGACATAAAGTGACATAACAGCGACTAACACATGTGGGGACGTGTCTTTCATGTTCAAGGTTAGCTAGCTAAATGAGCTGGCCTGTCCAGATAACCTGCTGTTGACCAGCCCTGGACACTCCACGAAGAGCTGAGTAATGTTTGTCTGGGGTTTCACACACTTATCAGACATGAATTGATCGTGTTTATCGAAAAGCACGATACGAAGGGTGGTCAGGTACGCGGACATTGGCAGGTCTGTCAAATCAGGTTACATGATCTGGTTGTGCTGATATGTCACTGGCCTGCTGCGGACAGGAAGAAGACATATCATACATGTATAATATGTTGTATGGAGTCCATCCTGGGAGTGTGTGGTGTGACCTTTATGTGGTGTCTATCATGTTAGCAAGGTAAAATGGAGAAAGGGGCAATTGACACACTCAGTGGCTTTATTTATTTTGATGAAAAGTGGTGTAATAATCCATTTGTTTTCTTGTGGTGCCACTTTTGATAAAGAGAAAAACCATGATTAAATATGTTTTTCTCTGCGTTATAGAATTTATATTAGAAGGCCACTTGAGAAAATCATTTTGTTATGATATATTGCAAAAAATTAACCATGTGTCTTTTTTTGTTTGTTTGTTTTATCACAGTATATATTCCAGAGGTCAAATTTCATCTGGTACAGTAACACTGTAGCACCACTGGAAGTCCTGTGACCCAAGAAAATAATGTGCTGCAGCTGAAGATGGGTGGTAGTGGCTCCAAATCCAAAGGATTTTGGCCTTTTTCTGGCTCAGGTAGTGTGGATGATCCAACCAAAGATGGAAACGAGCAGTCGCTGGCAAGAGTTCGAAGTTTCCCAGGTGCAACACCTTTTGTGTTTACAAGACGAAGGTAAATAAAGCCTCAGCATCATGTAAACTGCTTCATAACATGGTTTTCTTCTCCACGTTTTTGAACACAAATATTGCTGTTCCTCTCATGCGGTTAAAGGCGGACATTTTTTCTTCCCTGTCGCCTCTGAGTCTGAAACGTTCCTCAGAATAGCTCCAGTTTGATGTGATGGCTTTGCTCAGTTCCTGCAGGTGTGGCATTTACAGTACATGCTCCAAAGAATATGATATGAAAAGGAGCACAGTCAGGCTGAAATAACAATATTTAGAAGGCTGTTTGAGTATGCTTTCTTTATAGAGCTCAAAAATATGGTGGTGTGATCTACTCATTAGAAACAAAGAACCAGCTATCAAAACATGGAGCTATGTTTGCACAGTTAATATTCACATCACAGCTTCACATTCAGGTGGGACCCCAAATTTTTCAGTTTTACCACCCATCCTTTAGCACATTATAGCAGAAACCAGAATTTTTGATGAATTCTGATCAAGTGATATCTGTTGAATCACCAGGTTTTCATGATCATGTGTCCACACACTATCCCCTTTCATTGTCTTGTGCCTATCTGCAGGGGGCTTACTGTAGCAGCACTCTTTTACAGCTGTGCTGTGCAGAGTTGTTCATACTCATGGCTGACCTTTTAGTTAACTGTACACTCTAACCTTTCAAAACCAGTTGGTTTTTATAACAGGAAGACAGCTGACTGACTGGCAGAGACATAGGCATGAGCTAACCTAGCAGATGGTTGTGTTTGTTATCAGTCAGAGGCTTGTGGGCTGGACATGCTGAGGTCACATGTTGTTTTGTTGTGGGTTTGTATATTTAGTGCTCTATTTATACCAAATACAGTACAGGCAACTAAAGATAAATAATGTTATATGAGATAACTCTCGAAACAGCCCTAAGCCTCAATTTAAGTTTTATTGGACCTGTAGTTTTTGTATTTACTGAAGATTTCTATACAGTCATATTGCATACGCATGGACAAATGATGTTTCTCCATGTGCTGCAGCTCTCTGTTCTTTGATGAAGATGGTGACTTGGCCCACGAGTTCTATGAAGAAACAATTGTGACAAAAAATGGACGTAAAAAGGCCAAACTGAAGAGGATTCACAAAAACCTAACACCTCAGGTGAGGAAATCAAATATGAACAAGGCCTTGACTCACTAACACCGGTTCTCTTTATTATTAGTTCAGACTAATTTAATTTCTCTTTTGTGTCCTTCCAGGGAATTATAAAACTCGACCACCCATGCATCCATGTAGATTTCCCAGTTGTCCTCTGTGAAGCCTGATGATGTCTGAGGAGTGTCTCAGACTAGCCACTGTGTCAACTCCGTCCTGTGGTTTCCTCTACAGCTGGAAGCTTGAACCACCTTTCAAAATGACATGATCTCTCGACATAGTTGATGCCCTTATGTGAACAGGCCAATGCAATGTGCGCTGAGCCTCTGCATGTGATCTGTTTTTGGCTTGTGTGCAGACACAGAATAGGTCACCAGTGTGGATCTAGAAGGGTGCCAAGTCGGCAAAAGCTACTCAGTTTATAGATCATGGTCCGTGTGCATGCATGTATGAATGTGTGTACACAGGCAGATTGAAATGTGACTGAATTTCTTGCCGCAGATTGTTTTCTGGTGTATTTCACTGAACTCTAGGAGTTCAAGGAGAATGTCCCCAGTTGTTTCTCCTGTCAGTCATTTACTAGTAGAGCAGGAAAGTTTCAGTGCACATTGTCTTTTTTTTTTTTTTGACACCACAACGACTTGCTTTATTATGCATGGAACAGGATCTGCTTATTGGTAACAGATGAGGGAGTTGACAATCAGTGGCCCACAAAGTCTAAAGTGTATTAATGTCATATTATAACTTTGGATGGACTTGCTTCAGTGACCCCAGAGCCACACATGTACACTGCAGCAGCGAATCTGATAAGAGATCCTTTTGTTTTCTTTGCTGCTTTGGCATACTATGTTTCACTTTTAATTTATTATAACTGTTTTTTAATTACAATTTGAAATGCTCAACTGTGTCATTGTCCTCTTTTATATTCATACGTTATCCTTGCACAGCATGTTAAAATGCCTTTATTATGCATATCCTTCAAAGATAAATACAGGTGCATCAAAATGTATTTCATTAGATAAATTCAAATAGTGAAACTCATGTTATCTGGATTCATTTCATACAGATTGAAATATGTCATGTCTGTATTTCTTTTAATTGTAATGATTATGGCTTACATTTAATGAAAACCCTAGTAAATCAATAATTAGAATACAGTGAAAAAGTTCTCTCTTGTAACCTAATGGTGTCACACTCTTAATCAGCTGATTAACTCCAAACACCTGCAAAGGTTTCCTGAGCCTTTAAATGGTCTCTTAGTCTGGTTCAGTAGCTGCACCTGACAGCTGTAATGTATGTATCACAAAAGTATAGTCTATGTGATACATATATGAACAGTGTACCAACTTAAAAAGCATTAAAATTTCAATATACCCACTACAACAAATTAGACTACATCACTGGTATAGGCTAATGTTTTTCTGTATCCTATATTCATTTTTATCACTGTGAATCAAGTAAGTCGAGTTTGCAGTCCTAACTGGAATGCAAAGAGAGTGAAGTTTCTGGCGGAAGTCTTTTTTCATGAGGTTAGAAGTGATTTTCCAGCCTGAGCCTTTTATATAAGAAGCTTACAAGAGCAGTTTGTCAAATAGTCTTTGCAACCTTTGATGAAAGGCCGAATTATCTTTCATTACAAAACACTAAAATGAACTAACAGGAACTGTTCGATGCTCATGTAGTGGAAATAATGCCCCTGACCTCCAGCTGTGATCAGATTAGCCAACAACAGAGGAAATTGTAAAGGCAAACCACTGTTGTGTGTGTGTCTGTTAATGAGGTTTGAACAAAGTTAAGAGAGAAGTGAAGGCCATCAGTGTCGTCTCCATGGTAAAGGGGTTTCCATAAAGCCGTCTGTGATATTGTTCTCTTTAGAGGATCAAGGGGGCTGTGTCATAATCCACCACACTTTATTGCTTCCATGAAATGATTTCACTCTACACATGTCCTCTTGTCCAAGCACCTTTTTTCAGCTGAGTCTGGGGGAGACATGGCTCTACCTTCTGTTTACTTTCACAAAGCTTTAATAATAAGCAAGGCCATGAGGTGAATTGCAGTGTTTGGGTTACATGAACAGATTTGAGTCAGCAAACCACCCACAGTCTGACTTTGCTGACAAAAGTCTGGGCACATTTCCTTTTACAACAAAATAAATAATTCCAAAGTAAGGCTCTATTCACAAGAACGATTACAGTTTTTTATCTTACACATTAATAATTTGTTCCTTTTTCGCTTCTTTCAGTTGCTAAACCTGAGTGTAGAAACAGTGTGTCCATTGCATTTCCCATTTGTGTTCCCTTATTCACCGTCATGTTGCAATCTTTAAAATACAACACAAAGTAACCTTTTTAAAAAAAAAACCCAAAAAACATCAATTGGGGATCAAGTGTATGAATTTAGTTATATATTTGAATTTATTTCAAATGCTTCTGAGTCATGGAGCACATATGAACAGTGTAAGTGAAAAATATTTCTGACTATATCAGCTACTCTTTACAGCTACCTCTGTTCTGAAGGAAGTGGGCAGCGTGGTTAGGTGTTTTCCATACATGTTGGCAGGAGGGGAGGGGGGGAGTCTCCTGGCTATTATAAATACAAGCCAGTGGTGGATTTCAACAGAGAATGACAACTGCTTTGTTTCGTCGACAACTCAGACTATGATAATGGAGCAGAGCAACAAGCTTGACATGCATGCATTCTGAACACCTGGAATAGCTCGAAAGATTGACTTTCATCTGTGGAGCACTGAGAAAGAGGCAGCTGGTAAGAGATACTATCTGGGCACATGTTGACAAGTTAAATCTAAAAATGAATTAACACATTATCAAGAATGATAATGTTTGATTTGTAAACATGAAAATGAATTGCAACCAGAAAAGTTTTGTCAGCATACATAGTTCATTATCAAGTTCTAATGGAGGAAAGAGTAGAATCTCCTCTGTTAAACTACCAACATTATGTTTCCTTTTTATTAGTGTGCAGAATATTTGAAATTTGCACTGCCTCCACCAGTAAAATGGTAAACAATTAATGTATCAGTCATTATAATCCCACACTATGCAATATAAGGTAAATTAACTCAATTCAGGAATTTTATTTGTTAAAGTTTCAAACTTAAGTAATGGTTCTGCATATGCACCTTCTTATATATGCCCCTCCAGCCTGAGTGTCAGATGGTACATGTGTAAAATGAAATCTTAACATTATCCCCACTTAAGCTGTAATCAAAGTAACACCAATTTAAACTCTGTTTAAGCATCAGCAGTCAGTGAGTAAGTGTGATGGATGGGACTCTTGTCTGCAGAACAGCCTACTCTGATCTGCATTTAGGGGGGGTGGAGGGGCACCGTAATGTCATTTACCCTCAAATTTCTGCTAAGTATTTTGGGGATTATAACAGACTGTTAGTCATTGTTAATTTTATACCACGACCTAAAGTTACATTAATAACAAGGAAAACGGGACAATTCATGTTTTTAATAAATTAATAATTCACCCCCGTCACATGTCGATGGACTGAGCTGTTGTTGCTGAACGCTCATGCCGTCATCGTCGCTGCCGCTGTAGCATCTTCTGTTTAGCCTCTGGCTGACGGAGCTGCCAGTTATTAACATGGATTGAAGGGACCATACCTGTTGTATTTCACATGGCAGGCTTGTGGAAAACAAACTTATCTGTCGGTTACACGGATGGAATAAACCAGCGTCGTCGGCTTCGTCGGAACAGGTCAGACTGGACAGGAAGGAGTAACAACCCAGAAGCTAACTTAGCACGTTCTTAGTTTCATTGAAACTTTCGTCTCATTCGCGAAGTTACGTTCTAGTCTCGTTGATAGAAGTAGTTCTGAGTAGTCTGAGAGGAAAGCGTTTTATTCTCCTCACTCTTCACTCTAACAAACATTTACTTTCCAGAGCGGGGTTAAAGAGACAAATGAGACATGTCACGTCAGTCAGAGGAAGCTGACTTTTGAACCGCAGCTTATGTTTTAACACTGATTAGCAATTCCTCTTATTTCTGCCCAGGTTGTCCTCGCGCTCTACATCTTCACTGCTTTCATCTAGCATGTTATCTCACAAACACCTTAACCTCTGCACATTTTACTGAGAGTCGACAAAACAAAATTATTTAGAATTCGACGTAAAATGTATTTGTATGTATGTATTTTAAAATTGTATTATAAAGATATTATATTTGTGGCATCATCAGAAAAGCATCCAAGTCTTTGATTCATCTGTGCTGATGTGTGGTACAAGTTTGGTTGGTTTTGTTTTTTTTTTTTTTTAATTGAATACTCTCGTTTCTCCTTCTTTTCTAGAGAAACAGGAGAGAAGGTGAGAAGTGACCATGGAGACTGTATTTCACTGTGCCTTCACCACAGCTGGCCAGCTGCCTCGGTTGCTTTTGACTGTGTTTACATGTTGGACCGTCTTGTGTTCAGCACATGTAAAGCAGACAAGACGGCCATTGTACCCCCAGAGGCCAGTTCTTCTAACGTGGAACGCCCCAACACAGGATTGTGTCCCGCGACATGGTGTAACTCTGACCCTGGACCAGTTTGACATTGTGGCCTCCCCCAATGAAGGCTTTGTCCGGCAGAATCTCACCCTCTTCTACAAGGAGCGCCTCGGGCTGTATCCTTATTATGAGCGTGAGGGGACTGCAGTGAACGGAGGTCTTCCTCAGGTTGCCAGCCTCACTCAGCACTATGAGAAAATGCCTGAAGGTGTGCAGAAATACATACGCGATGCAGAGGCGAAAGGTTTGGCTGTTATTGACTGGGAGGAGTGGCGCCCACTGTGGATCCGGAATTGGAATAATAAAGATATCTATAGAATCAAATCTCGGGAAATGGTGGCTAAAAAGAATCCAACCTGGACCCAGGAGCAAGTGGGGAAAGTTGCGCAGCAGGAATTTGAGCTGTCAGCTCGCAAATTTATGTTGGAGACTCTAAAACATGCCAAGAACCTGAGGCCCAATCAGCTGTGGGGCTTCTATCTATTCCCAGATTGTTACAACCATGATTACCGGGGTAACCTGCAGAACTACACGGGCCGCTGCCCCGCAGTGGAGGGGTCCCGCAATGATCAGCTCAACTGGTTGTGGATGGAGTGTACAGCATTCTTCCCTTCTATATACATGGACTCTATACTGAAGTCCACAAACTATGGACGTCTGTTTGTCAGGAACAGGGTGAAGGAAGCCATGCGTCTGGCATCTGTTGGAGACGGATTAGCACGTCCTGTTTTTGTTTATACCCGACCTACTTACATCAATAAGATGACCCTCCTAACTGAGGTGAGTCAGCTACAGCAGCTATTCATTGAACACCATCCATTATACATGATCTGTTATGTAGAAAAGATTAATCACTGTATTTAACACATAATCCAGCTATGAATATATTTTGATAACAATGGATCAATTTGAAATGTCAAGAAATAGTACCCGATGATTGATTTGAGTAACAGCCCAGAAATGGAAGTTTTACTTGTGACTATAACAACAGTGAGTAATTGATTGATTGAGGTTAATCAGATACTAATGAACTGGGTGTGTGTGAATCTTTTGCAGAAAGATCTGGTCTCTACCATTGGTGAGAGTGTTGCACTTGGAGCTGCAGGTGTAATCTTCTGGGGGGACACCTCCTATGCAAGCAGCGGTGTAAGTGGTTCACCTTCTCTGTTTTTTTGATGCTGAATATTCAGTCATTTTTTTCAACATCAGTCTTTTTTTTTTTTGATCTTCCAGACCAGCTGCTCGGTCCTGAACGAGTATCTTCAGGGACCTCTGGGCCGGTATCTGCTCAATGTGTCTACAGCAGCAGAGCAGTGCAGTAAGGTGGTGTGCAAATCCCAAGGCCGCTGTCTTCGCAGAGAAGCGGACAGCGATGTGTACCTGCATCTCAGCCCTGTAACACACAGCATCACCAGTCAGGGTGGCCAGCTCAAAGTTACAGGAGCGCCTGGCCAAGCTGAGCTGACTCTTTTCCGCACACATTTCCAGTGCCAGTGCTACCAAGGGTACAGGGGTGAGGCTTGTGCTCAGAAAGAAAAAGGGCAGAATAGAGGCTTCTCTGTCTCAGGGACCTGGCCTCTTTGCCTTTTACTCCCACTAGGACTCCTCTTTCTGCTACACTAAGGAAACTGAGAAGTCCAAACTATTCACTGCTTCTGCCAGCCCTGAAGAGGTGGTAGGTTACCATGCACCAGTAATAGTGATGCAATGACAACAGCAGACAGTCAGTCCTGTCATCAGACATCTCCAAATATGACGGTACATTTTTATTGTAGCACACAGGTCCATCTAAAAGGACTGTTTTTGTCTAAAGCTGCACAGGGAGATCTCCAACCACAGAGCTGCCTCTATGAACAGATATCCAAATATCAATATTGCAACTGATTGTTAACTGGCCTAAAAATCAGGGCAAACCTTTAAAGACCTTTGTCATACTCTAAGACCATTGCCATGGTATCAAGATTGGTCTGTCCCACTCCACAGAGAAATGCCTTATTAACAAGATTCTCAGAAAATATGATTTTCTTACCAGCCATCAAGACGGGGCTGGTTTAGTTTTCACATTGTGCGTCTGTGTGTGTGTATGTCCCTGGACCTGGAGTCACCTACAGGAGCTACCACACAGGTGTTCCTACGTACAGGTGGCAGGTATTAATGTCTGTTGACAGACTCCGTCAGAGATAACACGACAACACTGGACAGGTGTGTGAGATGTGTGAAAAACAACATGGTGGGTGCTGCTGTCTGAGTTCTTCCATCGTGAGATTGACTCTAGTTTATCTGTATGTTTTTATGATGGCCACAACCATGAAACAACATGATACTAAGACCAAGGCATGTTGATGCCCATCGATCAACATTGTATTGATAAGTTGTTGGTATAATGCAACAAAGCGGTACTTTTAGATGTTGTGCTTTCGCATGTTTCTGCTCAGTAGTTTGTAGCCATTGATAAGAGTGGTGATGTAACCTCATGACTAACATAATTAGTGCTTTACAGCAGAAGTGATGAGTTGTGGGTTATGACTGACCTCCTGAGACAACATGTCTGGACCTCCTGTTGCAGTTCAGAAATGTGCCTTAAATGGCCTACAAAGTGCTCTTGTTTTTCTTTTGTGTACAGAATGGTATTTTGGAGATTTTCACCAGTGTTCATCTCAGCCTTCTTTTAGGTAGTAAATGATCCCTTCCAGCCTGCTGTAATGTTCAACAGGCTGGAAGGGATCAGTCAAGACAAGCAGAGAAGATTCAATTTACTGTTTGTTTGTTAGAAATGATGTCTTCTAACCCAGTGGTTCCCAAACTTTTCACAGTCCTGTACTGTCCGTGTCTGTAAAGGGATGTGCAGTTAGATTTCACTCTGTCAAACAGAGTTCGTTTGCGCACAAAACATCATGTAACAACAGAAAGATCTGTGTTTTCTGTGCCAGGGGGAGGGAGGAGGGTTAGCGAAACAGCAGAAAAGTGTCCAGACTTGCATAGTTCCCCTTGAAATTCTTTTTTTTTTTTTTTTTTTGCATACCCCTTACATCAATTTGGATACCCCTGGGGGTACAAGTACCCCAGTTTGGGAACCACTGCTCTAAGCTCTCTGGATGTCACTATGAAAGTATGACAATTGCAGAAACCAAGTAATAGGTCATTTTTGACATTTTTGTTGCACCTGAAGACAGGAAGCTTTGTTCCACATATACTGGTACTGATGTTCCATCATCACATGTCTTGGCCACAATTTGTAAGCAACCAAAGAAAAGGGGTTCTGTTGAAAATATTTGTGGTAATGTAGAAAAAAAAGGCCAATGTACTGTTATCAGATGGTTTTAAATTGTCTATATCAGCCTCAGTTATCCAGTCTTGGCTGAGAACTTTACATTATAACCAGTTAGATTTTTATGTTTACCATGTAGTTTGACTGTTGCAGCGTGTGCTGGATTCCTGCCAGTGACTCTGCTGACAGCAGCTACTGTAGGTACATCTTCAGACCTGTAGAGTAAATATATTTGTAAGAGTAAAGTTTTTAGTAGACCAAAGGTAGCTGAACCGTTTCATATTTATACAGTAGTTTCTGAATTTATTCTGTCTGTATGTACCGAAAAGGTGTTTCGGTACCTGAAATGAGTGAGTGGAGAGCAGGATTTTATTATTTTTCATGAACTGGAAATTGAAGAATCACAAACAATGTTGCAATAGAACATTTCACTTTTGAAAGTCTGCACTTTAACATATTTTCTGTTAAGATGGCTTTGGCTTTAACTCATATGAAATTGTTATTTTGCTGGATATAAAGGCCTCTAAAGACAGTTAGTACATTACAGAATGGCGTTTTACATGTAATGTGCCATGTTAAAGATGCGTTCACTGTGAATCTTACCTGAATAGAAATATGTGCTTGATTGTTAACCTGTCCTTGGCTTTGAACACATTTGTATTTTAATATGACTGAATATTTCATTCATCATTATCTTTGTTAGAGCAAGGGGTGCTTAAACAGATTAATTCAATTAAACACGATAAGGTAGTATCAAGATGTAAGAAGGCTATTACCCATGTGTAATGCTGATCGTTCCCACCATACTAAACCGTCAAGATAATGGTAAAGGAAGTACTTTAAGGGGCCATATTGTTTTTGTGTGTTTTAGCCCTTTTTAGTATACACATACAGTCAACCAGTTTTTTGCTGGCACCGTGTTTCCCTCTTTGAATCTTGTGTGTGCCACATTATAATGCAGAGATAACTGTAACATAAACTTAGATCCAGACCAGTTAGAAATAATGTAACATATGGTTAGTTAAACATGCAAGACAGCCTTTTGAGACATTTAATATATTATGAATAAAAGCACTGGTTGCATTATGCATGTATTTATGTTAAACATGATGTCTTCTTCTTGTTCATTCCATAACTTCAGATTGAACATTACCTGTGTACCATTCTCCTGAAGCAGCTGTGTCTCAGTGAATGGAGAAGATTACCTTAATTTAAAAGCCTTACTTTGCCAAAGTGTATTGATGATATTGTTTGAAACCAAACTGGAGGAAAAAAATCAGTGGATTTGTATAAAAAAAATATTTCATATTCACCTTTTACAAAGATTTTCAATATTAAAAAAGAAACACATTTATGTCCAGTGTTTTTTTTCTCTTGTGTACGATATTTTGCTGGAAGTCTTTTCTTTTTTTTTTTTTACTGTAAAAAGGAAATATATTCTTCAGTTTATATGCTTCTTGCTGGGATCAGTGTGTTCCATCTATACCATCGCACAAGTTTACAAAATATTTAATATCAAACAAATATTTTCAGTCGTTATTATAATTTAATAATATTTAACCGCCATCTTCTGATGATAGCTTGGCGTGTCACAGTGCGATTCAGTGTAGAAATGAATGGGAACACCTTAGGATGTAAAAAATATGTTTGATGCACTAATTTGATCACAAAACGGCACGTGGTGTCATTATACACAGATTTTTCTTTGATTTAAAGCTCTTAGATGGAAACTCACTTTCGACGGTTTTATTCGCATTAACATTTTTCAGTGATCTTCAGATAATTCAATTGACAAGAGGATGGAAACATAGCTTACGGCTGCTAGAATCATAGTCACTAATAATTCGAATGTGGTCACTGTGAGTAACAAGACCTGCAATTACTCACCAGGTCCAGGTGGTCTGTAAAGTACCACCTCATGAAACAGCTCTAATCTTCCATCTTGAGAAGGAACATTCTTCACAAATGTCGATGATTTTAATATAAGAGACTCAAAGGAGCTGAAAGTGACTCCAAGTCTAGGAACCAGCCTGAAGCTTGATGTATAGATAAATGCCACAGCCTGACCTTTCTCATGCACCTGCATTAGGGGAAGCTTCATCAAGAGGCAAGATAACCTTTGGTTTAAGGAGGAGATAGAGCCTTCAGTTATCAGGCTCCTTTACTGTGGAACCAGCTCTCTCCATGGGTCAGAGAGGCAGACACTCTCTCTACATTTAAGTCTAGGCTTAAGACCTTCCTCTATAGAGCTTTTAGTTACATGTAGGTTACATGGAGTTTACTTCTCTCCTCTCCTCCTGCACATTTTTTTGTCTTGTCCTTATCTGTGGTACCTAGTAGTTTGTCCTTGGTGTCGTGCACCAGAGATTTCTCTATTCCTCTGCACTAACCACTGCCTGCACCAGCCTGCCCACGAGAAGCTGCTACACCGGCTCCTCTTGACTGAAATGTCCCATTTTCCATATTCCATGTTGTCAACTGTTTTCCTTGTTTGTTCACAGCATCCATTGCACGTCTGTCCGTCCTGGGTGAGGGATCCCTCCTCTGTTGCTCACCCTGAGGTTTCTCCTGTTTTTTTTTTTCTTTGGAGTTTTTCCTCAGTCAATGTGATAAGGGCAGAAGATGTGGTCATGATGCTGTGTAAAGCCCTTTGAGTCAAATTATTTGTAAAAATGGGCATAACAGATAAAGTTACCTTGCCATTTTGTGCAAAGATGACAACTGCCCTTCCCTCAGAAGTCACCTTGTTGTTTTTCAGTGATTTCTATCACTCTTAAACAGAAGAACTAACTTGAAGAACACTCTTGGGAAGATCATCAGATTCCATGTACATAATTGAAATCAAAACTGAAATGTGAAATGTCAAATCTGTAGAGCAATAATTGATATATATTGATGTATATCATGTTGATTGAAGTCAGCTGTAACAACACCATAGGTCTCTTCTTTTATCTCTTTTTGGAAAAAGTCTGTTTTTACTAAACAAACTGAAGGACATATTTTATATATGTATTTGTTAGAGATTAATCCACATTTGATGCTGAAGTGAATATCTGGGGCAGCAGGACAGTGACTGAGGGGGGGGCAGAGTCAATGGCAGTAACAACAGTGGAGCTCTAAGGCTCAGACCCACAGCACTATTAGATTAGACACTTAGTGCTGGTTTGTGATTTGGCATTTAGGAGTTTTTTGTTTGTTTATAATAACAGAACTATAGAATATCACCACATCAGTTACTGGTGGCTTTCCTGGTATCTCACTGTCCACTTCATCTTCCTTATTTAGCTGTGTGAGTAAAACCCAAACACACAACCTAAACTGCACAATGATGTCAACAAATTGGCATGACAGCCATTTTTACAATGTTTGGCCTACCTCAACACATTACTCAGGATTTCGGACAGAGCTACAGCTGCCACATCAGCTCAGCAGGATCCATGTGCCTCCCCCTGTATTATTTTCTTTCCATGCCTGAGGTGAGACGTTGTCACACCCACATAGAAGCTGCCTGGACAAATGCTGGCGGTAAATATAACCATTTGATTGTGTTGTTAGACAGCAGATGTTGCTGAGTGTGATCATGTCTTAACTTAGTCTTGAATAAGAGTTGAAGCCGTTTATCTTTCCTTATATGTGACAAATATATGTACACACACATGGAAACACACGTATACATATAATTTTGAAATGATTTAGATTCTTTTTTAATAAGAATTTTAAAATTTTCTTGTGTTTTTTAAGTGTTGATCTATAAGAAGATATCTTTGTTTTTTAAAGAACCAAAACCATCTAAATGTAATTTTACAGCCTCTCAGCCTCTTTTAGATCCTTTCTTCTGATTGGCTTACTGTTTTCTGAGTAATCCACAAAATAAAAAAAACATCAGATTTCAGGAAAACACACAGAGGAACCAAACGCTGTAAGGCTGGAATCTGGTGGGTGGGGCTTGATGCATGACAGAAAGGGGAGGGGTGATTGCTCTTTTGTGACATCACAAAGTCACAGAAGTCCTGACTGCTGGTTTGAAAGCCCAGTTTGTGAATACAGACTGTGTGCATCTGTCAGTGAACTTTGATACTTACAGTATTAATGTAGAACCTAGACCTGCTTTCTATAATCAAAAAACACATGGACATCTATGTTTTTTCTATATGGAACCTTTAAGGAATTTTCGGGTGCATGATCATAAACTACATTTTGACATGTGGTCCTTGTAGAAGACAGGGATACAAGACCAGGTGTTTATGCTCTTATAACAAGTCTTCACGTTACCAAAAACTACATCAAATGCATTGGTTCTGGGCTTCTTGGGGCCTCCTGGGGTCCTGGGCCCAAGTGCAGTTGCTCTGTGTGAAACTAATCTTTTAAACAACATTTGAATTCAGCTGCAATGGCACATTTCTGATTACATTGTGACTTCCACTGGATGAAGTTTCCTCCATAGTAAAGGCCCCTGAGACTCATGGGTAGTGTAGTTTTTTAGATAGTCAAGTTGGAAAGTTATTCCCAAACATAATTATGATGACACGAGTTTCAAAAAGTATAGATCATTTAAAATAGTTAGAAATATCTTTGGGTTGTGTACTCACTCTGCCGGGTTGGTCTGGTCTGGTCAGAAGCTCTTGGTGGATTTAGTGTCTTTGCCGCGGTGTAGTTTGTGAAGATGTGCAGAGGAACAGAATAAGTGACTTAACAGAGCATCACTTCACTTTATAACCTCTCTGTGAAGGTTGCCACAGCATGTGACCCCCTCCGCTGCAGTTTACTGGTCGGACCGGTCCATTTGAACAGTCATAAAAGGTCTGCTGTGGTCAGGATGGAATCCCAAAATGAAGCAGAGAGGCAGAGCTAAAGCCACATCTGTGCTCTCTCTCTCTCTCCCCCTCACCTACTGTATCTGTGAGCTATCTATGGAAACTTGTACTGGTACTGTATTTCTGTCCATCTGTCTCCATTTCTCTCTTTCTCTGACATGGACATATCCATTCATCCATCTATCCATCCGCCTATCTATGGTCACCAGACGCCCATCCATCTCTCTCTCTCTCTCTCTTTCTGCATCTTTGTCCACCATGTGCATTACATATGATGTGCCATTTCTCTACACGTGATATGTCATGTTCTTGGTTACTGTTGCTATGCCTGTCAAGCTTAACACAGTTTACAGTTTTACTATTTGAATTCAGAGTCAGAAGCAGATTTGCCATTGCATTAAAGTTGACTTAAAACTTTTATCTCTGACTTTTTAATGAGTTTGGCTGAAAATAAAAAATCTGAACAGAGATTTTAAATTTGCATTTTTTGCTAAATGCTAATCAGTGCAGTTTAATGATGCGATAAAAGACTGATGAAAAAGTCCCAGGCCAAAGGTCAGCACCTCCACTAGCTGATGAACCATGTATAACATGAGGAACATGCTGCCTGCGTAATATGCGAAGTGGCTGTATCCACACTGGTTGTGTGAATGCTAATGCTAGCTGTTATGTAACAATAGAAAAACAAATGCGTTAAGTTATGTACTGGTGGGTGGGGCAAAGATTTACATTGTATTAAAACAAAATTGTCTTTTAAAACAAACATTGGCTCCATGTCAAGCCACCAAACGCCCCCACACCCCCCCTGTAAAATCCCCCTTAGCTAGTGACAGATATGAATGAGGTGCTGGCACACACCATCCTTCATTCACTGATGGCCAGATTGACACACACACACACACAGCGAGTATCATTAGGATTTGGACAGTGGTGTATTGTGGCTATTCATTTGATCTGTGGTGGGATTAAACAGGAACGGCTTCAATATGAGGCTATTTTTACTCGTTAACTTTTAGAACCATCAGACCTTTGCTGTCTCGTCCTCTGACCCGCAGCCTCTTTGAAACAGCCGTGTTGGCCCAGTGTGGAGTTTTCCTGTGGCCTAAATCCAAAGCAATAGGACTCATGTTACTGCAGAATGTCCCTGTTGTGGCTGCAAATCCTGGATCAGTTTTAAGACACTCCTAATAACTTACATGTTCTTAAAATGTCTCTTTATGTTTGTGAGTTATTATCTCAGTGTAGGTTACATAGCGCCTCTTGTTTCCTGTTGTTCAGGTCAAACCTGCAGGCCCCTCAGCTGGCATGGCCTTGCTCAGAAACAAATTGGGTCCATGTTTATTTGACTGTAGCTGACTCTCCAAACAGCTCCAGACACAGCTTAGCAATCGCGGTGAGGCACAGTGGGTATGTGAGTCTTTGGATTGAACTGTATGTTTTATTACTGCATGTCATAAAACATATCTGTCCCTATAGCACAAGTGATGGTCAATATTATATAATATATATTAGGATCACATGTTCATGTGAACTATAACTTTATAACATCTATGAAATACTCATGGTAAAATCTCTAAGGTGAGTTTTGTTATAACCTTATAGGTGAAATGTTTGTTTGTTAAAGCACCATACATGAAAGTTCTCTTTGTTTGTAGATGATTTTAAGTTGATGATGATAAAGTTTAAACATGTCTTCTCATTCTGGTGTGAGATGTTTGGACTCTACTGATGGGGTGGAAATATATTCATGTGACATGTTTCTACAATGTTAGCATATATGTATTTGTACGGGTTAGACACTGTATATATATTAATTATATGAAACGGTTCTCATTTCCAGTAGTTTTCATACATATCTATGGAAATTCAATACATGCACATATATTACATTCGTCTGTGGGGACAGCTGTTGACACACTCCAGACACCACTTAGTAGTTGAGTTGCTTCATGATTATCATCTCTGTACATCTGTATCTCATCAGACATGAAGCAAAAATAAAATGAAAATGCATGTGCTCTTGTATGACGTGTCAGTTTTACTCATCTTTCATGTGTAGAGCTGCTGGGTCACACCGCATTTAGTTTCAATTTTATGAGCTGCTTGGCTCTTGAAACAATGATGGGCTCAACTAAAACAAAAATAAATTGAAACTTCGCAGAAGACGCGTGCGCATGAGTCAGGGGGGCAGTGTTACAAAACTGCAGGTGTGTGTGTTTGTGTGTGTGCAGTGAGTTAGTGTGCTCATGTGTGAACTGCAGGTCTATAGGGTGTTATTATGGGTGTGTGAGTCAGTATTTAGGCTTCACACAAAGTTATCCTGGATTAGGGAGAATCAACTGGAGAGACAACTGTGGAGAGAGAGACGGAGAGAGGGATGACAAAGAGATGAAAGAAAACTAACACTGCAAACGAAAAGGGGGCAGTGAAGAGAGATGAAGGGCTGTAACGGTAACAAGGGGAGAGAAGATTGCAAACAGAGGGGATGAAGAGAAAAGGGAAATTGATAAAGATTAAAGTCCATCCTTCACTCATTTATTATTTCTCCCCCTGATGAATGGAGGGGTGGAAGGGAGGGAGACAGCTGATGGGGGTGGGAGGATGGACAGAGGGCTTACAGAGATATGCAGCAGCATCAAGCAGTAAGTCTGTGAGTAAACCTTTATTTATAAAACACCTTTAAACACAAAGGGTCAAAAAGGGGCTCAGCAGCAAGAAAAGAAAGCGAACAGGAGGGGAAACAACACCTGGCGGCCATGTTGGAAATGTTCTCACTTTATTGTGCAAACTGATGGTGATTTTGATTTGGGCATTTGATTTGACTGTCATTTTTATTCACTATTTACTATTATCACGTTATTATCACAAGGCACAACAAAATGTGGTGGGCAGAGGATGTACACTACATCAGTCGTGCTAGAACATCATGCATTGCGGCCTGTCTTGTGAAAGAGCCAGAGCAGAAGTCATCATCTCACTAACAGGCAAGCTGCCAGTGGTAACTGTGTTTTATTATCCACCGTGACTGGAGCATAAAGTAGACTCTCTCAACTGTGCCAAGATTTCAAAATGTATGATTGACATTATATTGTAGTAAATTCAAAGATGTTTCTGTGAATCCTTTTTCTCCATGTGAACCAGAAGCTGCTGCAGCTCTAAAATAAAGTTGACTTGACACCTCTCTTTAACAGTTTAAACAAAAACTAAACACTGTCATGAAATGTTGTGTTTGATGTATTAGACTGCTTTATTATCTAATAAACTTCTAACTGAGTGCAAGTCGCAGTTAAACTCTCAAAACCAAACAACTAAGGCCAGATGTATAAAACATAAATTAAGGCCCTAACTCTTACCTCATTTACTCCTGGTATCAAAATGCAGAATGAACTGTCAGCATATTAGACACAGGTGTAAATACCACATTACATTACATTAACTTTGCACCGTTGCACAGACTGCTGTGTGTACATTTAAGTAAAGGTGGAGGTGTCACTGTGTACATGTTGATTGAGTTAGTGATAGAAAGTAAAACAGACAAAGTGAAGAGTGTGTTGATCAATAAACAATCGAGTGTTAGTGAACACTCAGTTTACAAAACAATACTACTGTTTTAGTCATTTCTGAGGAAAAATGTTAGAAATTGTGTTGGAAGCTTCTCAGCTGTGTCTTTAATGTACATGACCGTAAAGTGAATGAGTTTGTTTTGGACTATTGGTCAAATAAAACAACACACATGAAGGAGACACACTGGGCTGTGGGGAGTTCAGACTTTTTCAATGTGCTGGTATTTGACAGAATAATGAATTGACATGGCAACAATACTTTGACTTTGTGATGTCTGGTCACTTCAGTTCAGCAGAACGACCGACAGTGACCGACAGCATCATTCACTTCATCAGATGTGATAGCAGACAAACATCTTCTCCTTTATTACAGCGCAAGATATAGTGTGTGTGTGTGTGTGTGTGTGTTTAGATTAAGCATCCCTACCTTCTTTGAGTGATGCATCGTTTTGATGACGCATAAGACAAATAATAGATACAATTTGTACACATACCACACTGCACTTGTGTTAATACCATTATAATACAGCATGAACCCTCTTCATATGAGCTGAGCAACACACACACACACACACACGCATGCATGCAGGCACACACACACACACACACACACACACACACACACACACACACACACCTCTCTCTCACACTCTCTCTCTCTCTCTCACACACACCCCTCTATTGTACCTCTATTTTTATGAGGACATTCACTGACAGACTGTACTCCC
>OMNW01034845.1:0-20925 GCA_900303245.1 Selene dorsalis | reverse complement strand
TTTGTGTAAAAGTGCCTGCACCATTTTTTTCTCTCACTGTATTTGGATATATTTCAAGCTAATCAGATAGGACAGGGTGTATTCAACTCCTGCATGGAGGGTTTCCAGTCTGAGCTGCGCAATGTGAAGCACTCGAAGTGTTAAGTGATCAGAACCAATTCTGAAACATTTCTTTTTCCTCTGCTGCACGAAGATGGCGAAGCAGCAGCGATAATTGTTATTCTATTATGAGCCGCTCAGTTTGCTTCGACACACTCCAGTGGCCCTTTGCTTGTCAATATTTTCTTTCCTCCACCTCCCTGGAGTAGGGACTGTATATTGCTCACCTTCTGGTTGAGCACCCTGTGTTCTGCACCTCATTTAGACTCTGTTCCCACAGCATTATGTCGTTGTCACACTGCAAGTTGGCTATCAGCTTAAAACTATTTAAGCTAAAAGGACCATGTTCCTTATTCATTTGTTTGGGCCCAAGAGTGTATGCTGGCAAAGCTTCTTCACTCTCTCTGCCTGATGATTTTCAGTCTATATCCTGTAATATACAACCGAGGTGAAAACTGTAGCAGGGCTGAAGAACAGGTTATGTTTCAATAATAAGAATCGGAAGACACAGGGCGTCAGGTGGCTCAGTGGGTAGAGCAGGCGCCCCATATACAGAGGCTATAGTCCTCGCTGCAGCTGGCCCCAGATCGAATCCCGCATCGGGCGGCCCTTTGCTGCATGTCATTCCCCCTCTCTCTGGCTCCCCATTTCCCGTCTCTCTCAACTGTACTATCGAATAAAGGCAAAAAGCCCCAAAATATATATATAAAAAAAATAAATAAATAACAAGATGCACCCAAATTCGCAAGGTAAGTAAAAAAGGTCTCAGTCCAATAGCCAGGAGTACAAAGTTTCTAATACAGATTCATGTTTGATTGAATACTGACAACACCACAGATCATTTATGTAAACACAGAGCCCTCCTCTCTGGCTTTTCCCTTAGCTGTCAGTCCTTACTAGTGTCCTTAACTCATCCATTTTGTTCTGGATTGAGTGTAGATTGGCCAGGATTATAGCGGGGAGTGCTGGTCTGAGTTTCCTGGCCTGTAGTCGCCTCCTGATTCCACCACGCCTGCTGCGTTTCCTCCTCCGTGAATAGGAGCTTGCCTCCTGGATGGCACCCGCATGTGGCGTGTTGGTCTCATCAGCAATTCTAGAAGTTGTCCTGACAGCCAAGAGTGTGTCCCGAGCATAGACGATTGCAGGCTGGCTCAGATCGGTGCTCCATGTTGTCAGTGTCACCCACTTTTGGCGTTTGCACACACAGCCGCAGTCCGAAAAATGTCCCCAGATGATCACACACATATTAGCTTATTTGTATTATTTCTGCCATGATTGGGCAGGCAACCACACACACACACACAGAACACAATGATTGTCAAAGCAGAAGTGCGAGTCGCCAGCCAAGTAGCACCATGACACCATCTTACACTGTTCTTCACCTCACATTACAGAGATGGAGATGATTTCTAAGGTGAGTGTTAAATCAGTTAGCTGGCAGTGAGTATGGGAAATTAGGTAGGTTCGGAAACCCAGAATGGACAGTGAGTTATTACATGGTCCAATAGAGCGCAATCAATGCACTGGCCCTCGAGGAATATCTGCTGTCTTTCTGTGGGAGTCAGCCTGGTATGCCCAATCTGTATTGACACAGGAGATGCTGTCAATGCGATGGTGTCCTCTGAGGAAGGAGGCAGTTAGGTCGTCCGGAGAGTGGGTGGTCTGTAGGGTTTATGAGATGGTCTGCCATGCTGCCGTTCCAGGAGCCTTTAGTCGATCTGCAAAGCCAGGGACATTAAGGCATCAAGCTCAGAGGGGAGGTCCAAGGGAGCGAGATGGTCCTTGAGACGTTCTGACGGATCCTGGTAAAAGATGTCTACCAAGGGAAGTTGGCTGGTTCCAGCCACTATCAGCAGCCAGGGTGCAAAACATGATCTACCCTGCATATTGCTGACCAGTGCCTTGGCTGCTTCTCAACCAGGGGTCGCAGGGTAGAAGATCTGTTTAATAGTCTCTCGGAAAAGGGGCAGTGAATTGCTCTTCCTACAGGCAGGACATGATGAATGCTATCTTAGAATCTCTGTCAGAAGAAAAGGCCTTAGTCTGAAATAGGGATCAACTGATATGGATTTTTCAGGGCCGATACCGATACCAATTATTAGTAATCAAGGAAACCGCCAACCAATATAAAGAACCAATATTAATTTCCAGTAGAAATGAAAATTCTGGTGTCAAAATTTAGAATAACACACCTGGGATTAGACTGAGTACAGTATACTGTTTGTTTGTTTTTTGTACGTACACAAAAAAGTACTTAACTTTTTGTAGAATAACACAAACTCAAACACAAATCTTAGTTCAAATGCCTTTAAGCAATATGTTTTATTTTAAAACAAAATATGCAGTGACCTTCCAGCAGCATTTCTTAAAGCTCACTGAAATAAACAAACAAATAAATAAAATTTTTAAATTTTTATAAAATCAATAAAGCAAGGCAAGGCACGGCAAGGCAATTTTATTTGTATAGCCCATTTTTATACAGTTTGTCTCAAATGGCTTTAGACAGCATCATGACAACAACCTCTGCCCTTAGACCCTCACATCCACTGAGGAAAAACTCCCAGGAAATCCTTTTTAAGAGAAAAATTGGATTAAACCTCAGGGTAAGCAACAGAGGAGGGATCCCTCACCCAGGCCTGGCAGACGTGCAATAGATGTTGTATACAGACAAGAAAACACTTTACAACATGGAATATGGGAAAACATGGAAATGGTTAAATAAAGTAAACATAACTGTACTCTAGAGTTATAAAATTTGAGTCTCATTTAGTAGTCCCAACCCAGTAGCCTCTTGGAGGCGAAGTCTTTCCAGATACGGCTTCCTTTGCTTTTCAAATGGGGCAGAGCTCCGTGGGAAACAGGAGGGACACAGCCCCAGGGGGGGCTGGGATCTGACACAACACTGGTGGGAGAAACAGGTCCGTGGAACTGTGCACCACAGATGTGCACACAAAAAGAAGCATCTCGAATCAAATGTGTGCAGCTCTGGCGTTGTGGGTTGCGCGTGCTTGCGTCTACATTGAAAGTAATGGGATGCTACGAGTGAAAGGCAAACAACATGTTCAGATACAATGATTGAATAGGAGGGCTCAGGGTTTCTTAGAGTCGTTTATTGATGACACGGTCAAAACCAGGAAGCCAAAACGGTCAGGTAAAGGCACAATTATCCAGCAGGCAAAACTCAGTGGTCCAAACAACACACAGTCACACACAAGGAATCATACGAGGAAATAATAATACTGAAACCCTGACTCAAGGGACAAGACGATCTGGCACAGAAGGGAAGGGAAACACATCTTAAATACACAAGGAAGAGGGAGACAACAAGACACAGGTGATTGGGGTGGGGAAAGCAAACGCACTGGCGTGAAAACCTGACAGGAAGACAGGGGTAAGACTAGGACTATAAAATAAAACAGGAAGTGACAGGACAAAAACTCAACTGAAGATGTGTGTATGTTGTATAATGATGTAATGTCAAACGAACCGGACCCGAACCTGCGTGTCCAGTCAGATCATTGTCACAGTAATGGGCCCCTCTGGACCCCGTGGGAGTACCGCCTTCCCAGGCCCGCCTGAAGGTCTGTCCCCCTGGGAGGGACATAGACGAATGCGCAGACTTATCTCAAGACCAATGCTTATTTTCCCTCATTATGCCACTGTCATACCATGTTGCAAATAAGGAACCTGTAATCCGCCTGGTTGTCCATGGTGTTTAGAAGTGTGGTGCTATATTTCATCACATACAGTCACCCACCACATCATGTATTGTTATAGTATTTCAGTTATGTTTATGTCCATACAAATAGCCTTCAATAAACATGTTACAAACCACCTTGATTTTTTATTTTCAGCACATAAAGAGATAATATATAAAATGACTTCACTGTTTATACGTGTGATGCAGTTATGCAGTTCCAATCAGACAACTCCATAAGATTTTGTTTACTTTTATCATTAATGTTAATGTTTGCCTTTATTTGGTCAGCTACAGTAAGAGAGATCAGAGAGTCAGAGTCAGGGAAAGAGAGTCTTCTCTCTCTGTCTTTGTCACACAGCAAAGGGCCAAACTCATGTCTCCTGGATTACCATGCTCATAGTCAAGGCAGCCCTCCTCTAATAGCAATAATGGTTCTGACCCCACCCACAGTTTGGATGGGTCCTTATTGATTGCGGTAGCTACATTTACATATTGAGTCTGAATAGTGAAGAGTGTGCAGTGTTTTTTTTTTTTTGACAGTATGCGGTATTACTCGTAAAGGGTGATTGCCACCATTTACCTTACTCACTAGTACGATATTGCTGGGTTGTTGGGTTCATTCCCTGCTTTGTATTCTCCAGTAGCTTAGTTGTTTTGTATGATCTATGAAGAAATGCAAGACATATGTTCAGGTTAAGGTGATGGCAACATTACATGAAAATAAGGGATTTTTCACATTCACCCTGTAAATCATTTCAGCTGCATAGCTACAGCATTTTTTGTGAAGTTGCTGCTCATGCGGCACAGCTTCCATCCGCAGTGTTGAGTTAAATTACTAAATAGCACAGCTGAGCTCCGCAATGGATGTACAGTCTCATACACTTTCACATGCCTTTGGCCGTGTAGTTTGCTGTTACCTCTGTACTGAACATTAGCAGTAAAAAAAAAACAAAAAAAAAAACCCTCCCGTCTATCTCTCTGTGCCTCTCAGTTCCATAAATCTTCTTTGCAGTTGAGGATGCAGCAGAATCGGAAATACTAGAGATCTAAAACAGCGAAATGAAAATGGATGAGCTCAGCAGAGACGACAGTTTTTCACCTCCATAACGTCGGTATCCTGATGTTGATTCAGTCCCTCAGTCAATCAGAGAGTCAGTTATTTAGCGGGCAAATCTATTGATTGGTAAATTCCGCATTCAACATATTCTCTGTCTCTGTCATAGGCACACTTGCAGACTCTCTTCCCCCCGTCTCTCTCTCACCACGCACATAGGCAGACCCCTCCTTCTCCTCTCCTCCTCTCAGTAGGTCCTGTGACTCCTCACCAGGACGGTATACCAGTACAAAGCGGGGTCCGGTGGTGGGTGGAAAAGTGCTGTAGCCGCATCAGTAGTGTCAATCGGGCGCACCGACCGAAGAATGCTCCAGCGCAGCCATGACTTGCTCGGCGTCAGATAGCGAGAAGATCGTGATCAACTGCGGCGGGATCCGACACGAGACCTACCGCAGCACACTCAAAACGCTGCCTGGGACGCGCTTGTCTTGGTTGACCGAGCCCGATGCCTACAGCAACTTCGACTACGACCCCAAGTCCGACGAGTTTTTTTTCGACCGCCATCCGGCTACCTTCGCTTTCATCCTCAACTACTACCGTACTGGTAAGCTTCACTGCCCCAATGATGTATGTGGGCCGCTCTTCGAGGAGGAGCTCGCCTTCTGGGGCATCGATGAGACGGACGTGGAGGCGTGCTGCTGGATGAACTACCGGCAGCACCGCGACGCAGAGGAAGCTCTGGACAGCTTTGAGACCCCCGAGCCGGACGCACCAGAGGATGATCCAGCGCTCACTGGCGGGGCAGACGGCGACCTGAAACGGCTGTGCATGCAGGAGGATGGCCGCAGAGCTACATGGTGGGAGGTGTGGCAGCCCAAGATGTGGGCGCTGTTCGAGGACCCTTACTCCTCCAAATACGCTCGAGTGAGTTGCCAGACAGGTGTATGGTCTATACAGCGTTTTAGGTGAAATGGATAAATTGCACATCTACCTAAGTCTCTTTTGTTTTCATTCTAATTTTATCTCACTTGCGCAGCTTTTCCGTTATTAAGCTACCTGCTTGCACTGCTACGTTTAGTAGTCTGTTGGCCACTGCGCATTGTTGCGCGTCCAGATATTCACTCTGGAGAAGTTGCAGGTTAGCACAGCAGTTGTTTCATAGAGTAGGCTTAGAAAAAAACCTCACATCACTTTCCCCCTCTCTTTCCAGTTCCCTCTTTAACGTTTCCCAGTGTTGTTGTTGTGTGAAGATTTGGTCACGGTCATTTCCTCATTTTGTCAGTGTGCATCAGCTTATCCTTCCTTTCCTCTCTGTCTATCTGCCTCCCCAATACAACGCAATAGGCTACTTAAGTACCATGTCAGAATGGTTAATTAATGCAGGATAATTTGGATGACAATCTAAATGGTCCTGCATTAATTCTGCATTTTCCTGCAACAGATGAAATAAGTAAAATACACTAAGCAGCAGCAATCTCTCACTTGGTTTTACCATGCTCATCAAACTTCCAAATTAGGTTGGATCATGGCACCATTGAATCTAAATATCATTGATAGACTATGTCTATTGTGCCACACCTGGTAAAAATTTTCTACACTGGTTTATGACACATTCATATGCTTTAATGAGGATTGCAATCTTTCTGTCATCACAAATGGCATGTTACAGTATCTCATGTTGCACATAAGGAAGAAAAACATTTCACCCTCTGTTGGATGACATTTACATTTAACAGCTGTAAAAAAAAATAAAGAGTAGTCAAGAGTCATCTGGGTGCTGCACACAGAAACAGTCGTCAATGACCTACTGCTCTCTCTGTCCCCTTTGCTGTTTCTTTCTTTCATTCTCTTTTCTATTTCTCATACACACAAGAACACATGTGGACTGTGCCTTTACTGCCCTGTTTGGTCCAAAGTTTTGTTATTGCACCCAGAAAAAGCAACAGAGAAGAGACCAACCAGGATGACATGTTCTGTCAGTCTATTGATCTCCACTCTCTTTCATCACAGCGTGGTCTCAACACAATAAGCAGTGCTGACAGTCAGTTGATCAGAGTCTGCATGTCTTGCAAGCATATATGTGAGGAGTGCTGACATGAAACCAATGTGTGTCACTTAAATCTCATCTTGACTTAATACAAATACAAATTGATGGTAAGTTAATACTTATAGGTGGCACTGATATCCCATCAGCTACTTCTATAACTATATTTTCCACTTTCAGCATCAAATGAGGTGGAGGAGCTTTGCCCTGAAGTGTACTCATGATGGAGACATTAGTCTCCACCAAAACTATTTTGATATTACCTACCCTGACAATTGTGATTATCGGGAAAAGGGCAGTTTGCCCACTAGCACTAGATAGGGGATGTTTATGCTGGGAACACAAACTGTATTAATCTAATACACCAATTGTATCTATATATATAACACTCCAGCAAGAATCTATGTATTTATTCAGTGAAAAAAATACTCAATAGTAGAAATTATGACCTTCTCCTAATCTTAACCACTAACCACACTGCAGTTGAACGATATTGTAGAGACTGAAATTATTTTAAACTTTTGAGTTGGACATTGAAAAATATTACAATTGAAGCCAGGCAGAGATTTCACTGAAATGTCCAAAATCACTGCTCTGTCTGGCTATAGAAAAAACACAAGATCCTCACATTATTATCACTTTTATTTTCTTTTGCTTTATATATGAATGAAGTATTTTGTGTGGATAGTAATCACCACTGCTCAAAGAATTGATGTGATTATCAGGACTTCAATTTACTCCTTATATTTCCATTTAGTGATTCAGTTTCACCATGCGTTCCCACCTTCCTTCTCACGTTTTCAATCTTTTCCTTCCCTTTCCTTTCCCTTCCTTTCTCTCATTTTAACATGCAAATCCATCTTCTGCTTAATTGTCTAAAAATCTTTGGCCATTTTCAGAGGGCTAGTGCTGACCTAGATCATCGTGTGTTGAAGCGTACTTTCTGTTGACTCAGTCACTCTGTGTCAAGATAGCTGTCTGAATGCACTGAAAGCAAATTTCACCATCTGAACTTGTGATACTTAATCGGTAATGCAGAGGAGCACACACACACACACACACACACACACACCATTGTGACTTGTGAATGCACATTTCAAGCAAATTGATTGGTTTTGTCTAGAAGCTGAGAGAAAACTAACTATGAATATACTACAAACAAATATAAAAGACACAGCCATGTGAAAGTCCTTGGTGCCCAGATTATTAATTCCAGATATAGCCACAGAGGCTAAAATGTGTAGCCCTGGGCAGTCTGCACCTATTAGTGAATTTTGGCACCTACCCTGGCCCTTGTTTACACAAGACCAGACTAAGTAGCAAGCAGCAGGAGTCCCGCAGTGTCATACTTTAATATTGTGTCTGCATTGTGACAGCACTTATCCAGTTTAGCTGATTGCTGGTTTGCTTCACAAATTGAAGCTGCAGTCCACACACAGAGGGTTTTTCTCTCATTTTGTCCACTACAGTTCTCCAGTTTGCTGCACTTGAGTAAAACCAATTACTGTGGATGGGGATCTTGAAAATATAGTTTCTCTACATGTTTAAATCAAAAGGTGTTTTTTATTTGGAAAGGCTGTGGTGAGACTCACAGAGGTAAGCACTCTGTGTTGTCAGATTCTCTGCGCTGTCCACTGTGTATGTGTGAGAAGCTGTATAGGAGAACACTGAAATATGGTTGTTTCCTTTCCCCGTTCATTTTGCTCAAGTGACAAACCTTGTACTTCACATTAATACAATAAAATGTGACTTGTCATTCAGCAGCTCCTAGTGTGTACTAGTACTCTTCCTAGTGTGTTTTGTACTGTGACAGAATCATAACGTTACATTGGCTTTTTCAATAATAAAATATGATGACCTTTCCCTTACCTTGAGCACGCTGTAGTTGCCTTGTATAGATGATTTTTACTCATAGAAAAGATAATTTTAAACCTGTTGTCATTGTCTTAAAAAAGAGCATTGTTAGTGAATATATTCCAGAGTACTGCATAATTAACCAATATCTAGTTCTTGACTGTCTGGTGATAGGGTTGGCCAGCCTGGAGATGAACAATTTAACAATATTATAGAAATGGGTCAGGTGGGTCAGGTGTTGAGCATCTTCATCTAGCCTTCTGTACCTCAACAACAGACTGTGGGATACTCAATGAAATTTACAATAATTTAATCCTATGCCTCACCAAGGAACGAAGTCTGCAGGAAGAAAGAATAAGAGTGAGGAACCATTAATGACTTGCAGATGCTCTTAACAAGCTACCTTGAATGTGTCTTTGCACACATACTTGTTATGTACAGGTAAAAGAAAAATGGTTATAGGAATTTTGGTTGTTTCTAGACGTCCTGAGACAAATCGGCGAATAAAGAAGTAGTAAGAATAAAGAAAAATCAAAAGAAGTGTATATGCGGTATTTTGGATTGGACTTCTGTGCTGCAGCTGAATTGAATTAGTAAAGATGGATGTTCAGAATATCTCACCTCGTGCAGTTTTAAAGATAAATTGAACACAGAGGTTGTGTCAGGGTGCAGGTGTTAGGGCATCAGTGTGACAGCTTAGGTGACATTGAAAATGTTGCAGTCAATTGTTTTGGTGCCAATGCAGTGCAGTGACATAATGATACGTTGGAAAGGATGGAAGGGGACAGTCAGTGCAGTAGCAGCAATTCTCTTTTATTTTCAGCTAGGTGTTTCAGCTACAAGATCACACATTCAATTTACCTTTCTCCCTGTCATCACAACTAGGAGCTTGTGCTGCTTTATTACCTCGATTTCAGAGCTAAGTACTGGATTGCTTATTATCGCTATTCGTCCCTCCACATCCTCTCACTTCACCCACCCCCATCCCCCCAACTCTGTGCTATAGCGTAGCACTGCAGTCCCCGTAGAAGCTGACTGCGCTCTAGTCTGCGGCAGAGGAGGAATAGAGACACACATAGGAAGGGGAGGGAGTGAGTGGATGTTTTTTTTAGTTTGGAGGGTAGAGTGGGGTAATGAATTCAGAATAGGAGGGAGTAGAAAAATAAAAGGAAAACAGGATGGGGGTCACTTTAGCACCCCTTGGTTTTTGTACCTGATGCCACTCTTTTCTGATGAGCTTGGCTAAGATGCTGCTATTGATTTATCGATCAGGTTGTATGTCTCAGCTTGCCTCAGTCAGGCGGACGTCTCAGCTGAATGGTGTTCCTTTGTAAGCAAAACCGCTCTACACACATTCCTACTTTCTCTCTCCTTTTTTCACTCTTTCACTTTACACAGTAGGATGTAATAGCAATTCAGAGCATTCAACTCCTTCAAGGAGAGAAACACAAGAACCAACACCAATGGCAAACATGCACAAAGACACCTCTGCACTTATACACACTGCGCTGCCACACAATTTAGTTGTGAAACTGCTAACAGTCATTTGACCTCATTTTTAGAGGATTGGTTGAATGTTATGGTATTTGGGTTGGGTTGTCCGCTGGAGTATTACAATTGCAATTTGCAGGTAGCATTGTAACAGTTGCCATTTGGCTGGCAGAAAATAAACTAAATTCAGTCCTTATTGCATATAGCCACATTAATAATGACCACTTGTATTTGTCAGTAAGCAAGATGATTAAATTAAAGAAAAAATACACAAAGCTTGACACATTTGAAGAAGTGGCAGAATGAACAGTTAAATGCTTACTATTACTTTACTATGGTGAATATGAAAGTGTTTAATAGGTGTCAGCATTTAAAGGTGATGCAATTATGGGTATAACATACACAAAGGGTACTTACATATCTGCACTAAATAATAGTTTTCAATTAAATAAAGGTGTCATTTATAGTAACAATCTACATCAGTGATTCTCAAAGTGTGGGCAGTGTGGGTTTATGTGTAGTCAAATGCTTATATCAAAAAGTCAGAGGTTAGTGAACAGGGTGGTTAAATGGCTGCCTTCGGATATCCTCACCCAGGAAGTAAAGAGAAAATAACTAAGAATCAGAATGAATATATACAAATGTATGGAGATGGAGAGAAGACACGTAATGGGTAAAGTGAAAAGATCCACAATGTATGGTGGGCCTGATGGGCAAAACACAACAGCATTTCCCAAAACACAACAACATTTCACAAAACACAAAAACATTTCACAAAACACAACCGCATTTCAAAAAACACAAAAACATTTCCCAAAACACAACCACATTTAACAAAACACAAAAACACAGAACACAAAATCATTTCAGAGAACACAAAATCATTTCACAAAACAACCACATTTCACAGAACACAAAAACATTTCAGACTACGGAAACGGTAGAGACAACACTTCTTGTTTGTGATTGGACGAACCCAAGTCCAGTGACATGTCATTTCCTGTTTCTTTTGTGTTCTACTCTACTTCCCAGAATGCATTTCACTCCAGCCCATAGCGATAGCAGTGAATCAGGCTAAAAGCTGTTTTAATTCCTGCTGTTACAGTTTTTCTTGATTGCTTTGATGCGGCATTCAACTCAAACTCCACATTTTCAAAACAGTTAACACACAGGCTGAAACAGTGGCACCAGTGGTCAAAATGACACATTTTGTTTGCAAAAAGCTCTAACCGTGCCAAAACATTTAAAATATGCAACAAAAGCAAATTTTGCCTTCAAACAACACAACTTGCAAATAAGTGTATGAGCTCTTCCAATCAACCATTACACAATGGACAACAAAATACAAAATACAGCACTCAGTGTGAATCATTGCACCATTGTTTGTCATTGTAGCCTATTACTGTACGTAGCTTTCATGCCAGTGCTTCTTGTTATCAAATTTGCCTTCTTGCAAAGAACTGGATCCAGAGTTAGAAATGCTTTGATGCAAATTTTATTGATTCCATTGATTCGTTTTTTCAGTTTGTGGCTGAAAACTGAAATACTCTAAACATCAGACAAAATACACCAAAATAAAATCTATTAGAGTATAAAAAAATTAAGAAAATAAAAATAAAATTCATTACAGTGAAGTATAAAAATCTATTACTTTAGAGTATAAGAAATAGCCACTATTGATACTCAGTCTCTTCTGTCTCGACGAGGGCCACATGGCCTTATCCACATCACATTCAATATCCTCTCTTGCAGTGCACCGAGGAAAAAATCTTCTTGCATGCCTTATCCGACCTTGACATTCCTCTGCACCTATTTCTTGGCCAGCAGCAGTCATTGCATTCAGCAAGGGCACCTTCTCATAGGGATGGTGATCATAAACCTTCCACCTCCAAGCACTGAAGAACTCTATGGGATTCAAAAATGGGGAATATGCTGGAAAGAACTGCATCATCATTTGAGGGCGTACTATAAACCACTCATTGACAAGGCGAGAGTGGTGGAATGCCACATTGTCCCAGATAATGTCGAAGAGTGGCATGCCAGGCCTCAACAGCCCTCTCTCCTCAGGTGGGATCAGCCAGTCATGAAGTGCATTCAGAAATGTTATGAGGCACTTGGTGTTGTATGGGCCAGTAGTGGGGATATGACATAGGACACCATCATTTCAGATGGAAGCACACATGGTTATGTTGGCACCCCTCTGTCCTGGAACTGTGATAGTGGCCCTGTACCCAATGAGGTTCCTTCCATGTCTCCTCACTTTACAGAGATTGAAGCCAGCTTCATCAACATAAATATAGACAGCTTCAAGCTCCATTATTCTCTAAGTAAAAAAAGGCAAAATGACAATGAAAAGTGACTCCATTTGACTGTAACTGCATATGACAAGGCATTACAGTAAACTGTAGTAATGTTTACTTACCTCCACATATGGCATCTGGCCTCAAAGTCAGAGTTCCTTTGAAATGGAACTGTATAGAGCTGTGTCATGGCCATATGGTTCCTTCTTATGATGCGGTCAATGGTGGTCATGCTCACGTTGTTGATGTTCCTAAGCATGCCCTGATTTGCGATCACTGCTGCCCTGATTTCACACAGCATTATGGCATTGTTTCCCACAACCATGTTCACAATAGCTGCCTCCTGCTCAGCACTAAAAATTCTCCCTCTACCACCAGAGAATGGTAGCCTTTGGATTCTATAAAGAATACATGTAATGGGAATGAGGAAACAATTACATAAAGATGTTGTGATGTTGAATTTTTCTCCTTCCCTAAGCCCAAGACCTCAAGATTTGTGTCATTAGACGTTCCTTAATGCCAAACCGCACCAATCTCTCCTTCTCCATGGCAGCCAAGGCTATCTATTAGCGTTAGGTAGGTAGCTAGTATTTGCTAATTAGTGTTTAAGGTTCATTGTGGGGGTATTGATCTTCTTCACAGGACAATCAAAGGGAGAAATGGAGACAGACTTTTCAGTGTTTACTTTTTACTCGCCAGCTTCATCACCATGACAACGACCAAACAGTCACAACTGCCACAACACTCACTAAACCAATCTCAGGCCGGAGGAACAGAGTCTGGTAAATACGACATACACATCGAAACATAAATACACAAATTATGTAACTACTCATTTACATATTTCAACAATCAAATATAACTATATACACTAAAAGTAAGACCCAAACAATATCCCAACTTTACATTAGCATTTAACTTTGTTTACCATCGTATCCCGGTTTTTGTAGGGCTTATGTGGTGTGATGAAGGGGGGCTTCTTATCACTTCACTTACCAGTTAACAGTGAGTTTGCTTTTGTGAACTGACACATGCTGAGAGAAAGACGAACAACATTTGTTTGTAGAAGGATGTTGTTGTTGTTGTTATTGTTGTTGTTGTGGCAATATACAGATGTTGCAGATACCAACAGAGTTATTTTTCCATATTTCCCATTCATTCGACTTGGGCAAGTGTTATAGTGATGGGGGAAACCCTGCCTTCACCTTTCAAATGACAGCTGTACTTTCATCTTAGCTTTTATCTTGGCTTTAGCCGAGGGATTCTCCAGGCAGGGACTGTTTTCAGTGACTGAAATACAGCAAATACAAAAAAAAATACAGCGGCAAGAGCTGTACACGGATCACAATCGCCCAAAACCTCCCTGTTTGTCAAGCGTGTCTTATTTCATGATCAGTGAGATCACTTAAGTATTTGTGGGTTGATAGATGGGGAAATTAACATTCCTTGTTGCTGCTCTGTACAGAGACTGTTATTGGTGGTATCCAATGTTTTGCCCTCCAGCCAGTTACAGGTCATGTAACTGAAAACTATGAATTGAAAACCTTTGTGACTGCTTCTCTCTGATATCCCTGAACAGTTTTCCTGAAATTTGCAGATATTTCCTTCGAAACCAATGCCAATATTGCTGAAAACTCCATATTTTTTATGCTAAGAGCTTGGAAAGAAAGCTTGACAGACATACCAACAGTAACCAAGGGGGGTGGGGCTTAGTGAAGGGTCGAGATGTCAGAGAGAAAAAGGGGTAAGTTGCAGAAAAGACAGACATTTAAATTACTAATTTATTGAACAGCTTTGGAGTAATTGTAATTATCTCTATCTCAGTCAAATGAATTGTGCCATTTTGATCCTCAATTCTCAATTTTCAAGTTCTGCCACCATGATGACACACCATACTCTGCCACGGATTGGCTCTGACCTGGAGACAGTAATTGTTTAAAGTGATCAGAAAGGAGGGGTGTTTCAGGGCCGTCTATTCAATGCCCACCCCCAAAGTGCCAAAACTCAGCAAAGGCAAGTGCGTAGAAGGCACAGAGAGTTACAGTGAGCATGTACACAGAGAAGGTGAGCGTGCACAGAGAAGGCGAGCGCACACAGAGATTGACAGCGAGTGCACAGAGAGTGGCGGTGAGCGTGTACACAGAGACTGCGAGCGTGTAGACAGTGGTCTTTATGTGCGCTGGTTATGGTTCTTATGCCTACGGATTCTGGCACTGAATTGACGTCATACATCTCACTAGATTATGATGTCAATGGAGGATCTAAATACCTCTGCAGCAAAGCTGTGATAACCCAAATAGTGATAACCATATACTAGTACTGGATGAATACACATCACTACATCACACACTTCAGCTGTTTTCAGAATCTCTCTTGCTATCTTATTTTCTCCTGACATTTTCCAATGTCATCCTGTTTTGAAAATCTTTAGCACGGCTCTCTCTCCCCCTCCCTCTCTGGTGGTTTTGTTGCGCTATAGGCATTATATCCACCAGGGTCCCCCTTCCCCCTCTATGGATAATGCTGCAGCAGAGCTTTCTTTCTCTGTGCTCCCCATTGCAGGAGAAACAGAGCAAGAAAGAGAGAGAGAGAGAGAGAGAGAGAGAAGGGTTAAAGCAAGAAAAGAGCTGAAAGAGGAAGTCCATACTATATTTGACATGTCAAGAAATGAAACATTAACCTCCGAGTTATTGCCACTCTCCTCTTACTTCACAAAGGGTCAGTAACAACAAGCCCATACACTACACTACTACAGACTCAAACACACACTGGCTAAATGCAAGCAAAGGCAAGTAAAATAGAGCATAGAAAACAGCATCCGCAGTAAGCCCCCGGTCTCAATGTATACACTCACATGTAACAGATTACTGCAGAAGGATCTGCTGTGACTTGCTTTGCAGTGTTGTACATCTGTGTGTGTGTGTCTGTGTGAGGGAGGTGAGAAATGCAGCTGATCTTCTACCATGCTGGTTGCATTTAAACACTGTCAACCTCATCACTGTTTTACAGCATGTATTTACACTTAAAACAGCTAACAGGCAGAAAATCAAAGGAGCTCCTCTGATTGCAGTAGTTATCTTTCAATTATTCATTTTAATATTGTTCACAACAAAAAGAAGAAAACCTTGCTACAAGCAAAAGCATACACTTTGAGAAGCAGACCACTACTCTGTCATCATCACCCATTGACTATTGCAGCAACTTTACCAGTGCTAATCTCACAGCCTGGACTTAAACCACCACTGCATCATTTCTCCCAGTGTTGATCATCCAAAATAGCCTAAGTCAACCTATACAAACACATCAACACAAAGGCAGTTTATAGTTTATGTCAATATGTATAGACCTGAAAGGTATCAAGACACAGAAAGGCCCCTTTAGAATGAATTGATGATGAAACCTGATCACACAATAGCTATGAACTCCATCATCTATCAGTCACACAGCAAGTCCAAATCCTTTGTTCTGGTGTTTATTGATCTTTATTGAGTACAGCTAATCCACCAAGTCCTTCATATGCCATGCTGCATTTGCTCTTTGATTTTAAGGCATACAGTTTTCTGTATGCCTCTCATGTGTAATACTCTTTGCACAGAAACCCACATTTTGTGTTGTTTTGGAATATTTATCATCATACAAAGAAAACACTGTGTTGATTTAACCTTGGGCATACACCTAAAGGCCAGACAAAAAAATGAGAGGAAATGTATGCTAAAAGACTGATCTTTTATGGTTAGGACATGGTCAGGGTTAGGCCACTAAAATATTTGGTTAAAGTATCACATTTACAGATAAAAACAGCTGGCATGCGGCATCGTATAGCTCAGTCGGTTGAGTAGGCGCCTCATGCAGAGGCTATAGCCCTCGCTGAGGCTGGCACCAGTTCGAATCCCAAATCCGGTTGCTGCATGTCATTCCCCCTCTCTCTGCCTCCCCATTTCCTGTCTCTCAACTATCCTATCAATTAGAGGAAAAAAGCCCAAAAAGTATACTTAAAAAAATAGGGGCATGACAATGGCATGGTTTTCCACAGGAAAGTTGTTTAAATTGTGAATGGTACAAGGATACTTTTAAGGGTGTGCGATATATCTCATCGACATTAATGTCACTTGTCACTTGTTTTGCAAAAACTAATCAAAACATGTCTTAAGAGTCCTCATACATTCACTACATACAATCAAGTAGGGGTGTGTATTGACAAGAATCTAGTGATACGATACATATCCTGATACAGGAACAATGATACAATATATTGCAATACTATAGCCAAGACTGTGAATTCTGACTGAATTGTTTCTGTTGAAAATCTTTACTCAGTTCGATACCGAAGGAGGATTCTGGATCAGTATTTTTAGTGTACTGAGCCACTCAACTGTCCACTGCTGATAGAGCTGATATGGGGTGAATGTTCAGCTAACAGAAATGTCCTATGGAAAATGAAATGCTTTACATGTGCCTTTTGTTCCCCTGAGGTGCTCTCTAGTGCTGATGTGGGTCACTGGCACAAAGAAGTGACACAGAAGCGTAGCTGGAGGTGAAGAAGTGCTGAATCAACCTCAGAACACAACTTTAATTTGAAAGCCCTTTTTTGCTGATATTTGCTGGCTAAATTGGCATAGTCTGATAGCGGTGCTGAAATGCTGAAAATACAGATTGCAATTCCACCTAAGGACCTTGAAATCCTTTTGAAAATTAAATCAGCCTATTGAAATTAACACGGCTGAATGTTTCCTCACTATGATGAGGTGGAGCTTTCCTTGACATTGGATAACTCCAAAACCTGAGGATGCCCAGGGGCCCACTTTCACTTGCTATCGATTTGTGATGTATATATACAATACATGCAATAAATATTTGATAATATGCATGGGAAAAGTATAGTAGAAATGGGAGGACATACTTCCCAGCCCATGTCAAGTTTATGTCACCGTCCACTGACATGCTGCGCTGATGGTTTGGTAACCACGGAGCTTAATATAATCTTCATGTAAACTATGTCATGAGCCTCTTTTGATAAATAATGCCACTGAGAGGAACACCCTCCATCACTAGTGGCATACCAGTAACCACTTTTCAAGCTCAGTGCTGCTCTGCATCTGCCAGTGGACTCCCACTGGAAACCAATGCTCATACTCATAAATGCTTGGTATCATGACAACCTACTAGTTACCATACATGGTTTTGTACATTTTGTACATTTAACATGTCATTGGTTTATTAAACTTTATGTGCTGACATAGATTGAATTATTATTTTATTATTATTAATTACCCAACAGTTTGTAAGTTTTAACATACAGTACTTTCATCATTACTGTCCATAATACAGGAGGTTAATGAAAGCAAAGACAGGGGTGCCCTACACACACCGAAATAACTACACCGAGTCTCACAAACATGACTAATACAAACTAGAGTGGTCAAATCTTGACAGCTGGGTGGATTGGACTACAGCATACTCTTTTTGTCCTTTTGTTCTTCAGCTTGTTTTGAACGTAGCTAAAGTAGAGAGCTTGTGATGAACTGTGAGCAACAGTGTAGTAAATCTCTGCTTCACAGTGAACAGCCACAGTTGTTTAAGCTAAGGTAAAAGGTGTCATCACTATGTTTCATAAAAAAATATTTATATGTGTGTAATAGGCAAAGCTGTGCTTATGTATTAAATCACAAACACATGTGCTCCTACAGCCATTGTGTCTTTATTTACTCATAACAAACATAACAAAGGTGTGGACCTGAGGAAACCATTCATAATCACTTGACTGTACAGAGTGCCTGGCCATACATACTACATGGCAGAACACAGGCCATAGAGATGGCACTTCCACATACCACATTCCACACACTTTATTCTCTAACTGCCATTTAAATTGTAAATGTTCAATGATGAATTGGCACAGTAGGCAGGGACCTCTGGAAGACAAAATAAACTGTCTGTGATTTTCTGTCTTTTTTTTTTTATTCAGACAGAGAAGTTCAACTATTCTTAGATAAGAAGCCGTGTAAGCTGAATGTAGTTGATGTCAGTTACTTTTATGGATGTACAGCCTTGAATGCACCAAACAGAGACACACTCACACATTCTCTCCTTCCAATCTTCCAGTAAGCACAAACACATCAGAGCTTTGCTTCCTCCCTCCCAACTCTCTCCCTCTACTCCTTTATTCCCCTCTAAATATAGTCTTCTTTCACTTTGTTATTTTGATACACATGCACAAAATAACTCTAAGTTATAGTGGTATCTTTGGACTGTATAGAGCTGGGAACCTGCTGAAGATGACGCATCCCTATGCATAGAAATAGGTATTAAAGTTTACTACTACATTTATTGATCTAGTACTCAGTCACTACACATGTTGTCTTAACAGGATATTAACTTCATCTTTTTAAAAAAACTCAGATTTCAATACTCAATACTAACATCTATAGAATGACCTGGCATTAAATATATGAAAACATACAGTACTTTGGCAGGAGTCATTTTTGTCATGTTCAGATAGTGTCTGCTGATACAACAAGCTCATTTGTCTCAAGTAAGCACAACAAAAAAAATGTAAAAATTATACTGAACATCTGCACTTAATAATAATTAATATAATTAATTTGTTTTGGTGCTACAGACATAATTTTTCTTGTCATTTGATTTTTCATAATTTATTTTGGTGCTATTAATATCGCTGCAAAATTGCTATTTTATCTGAATTTGACAGTTTTCAGATTTGGAAACATGTTTATTACTTCATTCACATGATTACAGGTATATTTATATATATTGAATTCTCTCTTGACTACCTATTAACATCAATGCGTGAATATGATCAAACCATTCAAAGGGAAGTGGACGTGGAGTGACCTCTTAAAATCAATATTAGACATACTCCTGAACATGATTTCCCCCTTCTCCCACTTAAGGTTGGAAAAATGTACTTATTACACTCTTATCATATAGAACACAGAATATTCTGATCATGGCTCAGTAAGACATTAAAATGTTTCTACTAAAATTTAAGTTTCACTGAATTTGAACAGTGTTCGGCTACACAGAATGAGTTAGCAATGACTTCAATAAGTTTTCAATGTTATCCCCTGTGGTGACGTTCACAGGATGGAAACTTCAGTTGTTGTCCAAAGTGAAATATCTTTTACATCTATTTATTTTTCAACAAGTGTGTTTATTAATTTTCAGAATAAACAATCACACTACAACAAATAATACTGGTGCAAAACAGAACTGTCACAGTAAGGCTTATCTTCAATAAGGCACACATAACAGAGCAGTATCATGCAATATTTTACACAGTCCAAAACATAAGTCATCCTACGGAGTCACCGGTGGTTATCCTTAAGTGAAAAGCATTACAATAAAACAAATTAAAAACAAACAGACAGATATTAAATACCTAGCAATTTCATTTGTTGGTGGTTTACATACAGGGGGAACATGCCTCCAATGCTTTCTTCCCTTCTAAGAACGCCATAAAAGATCTCCACATATTGTCAAAGATGAGATATTTACCCTTTAACGTGAAAGTAAGTTTTTCCAGAGCAAGAGAGTCTGACAGTCCTGCAAGCCAAACATTAATTCTTGGTTTGGTAGTGGATTTCCAGGCTTTGGCTATGGTATATTTGGCTTGTATCATGCAAATCATAGATTTGTTTCCCTTGCTAAGGTTAAGATTTACTGGAAAAACATCAAAGATACACAGTTTGGGATCTATTGAAAGTTTTATACCTGTAACATGTAAAATCATATCTGTCACTTCACTCCAAAAGGCCTGAATCTGTGGGCATTCCCATAGGCAGTGGTATAATGTGCCCTTTCTACCACATTTGTAGCAGGTGTCAGGATTATTGAGGTTAAATTTATTTAGCTGAGTTGGTGTTACCTATATTCTCATAATCCACTTATACTGAAGTAATTTAAAATGGGTGTTAATTGTTTGTGTTTGAGATTTTAAGCAAATCCTCTGCCAGTCCTCAGGTGAGATTCCTGAACTTAAATTCTCACACCATGCCAGTCTTTTACTATCTGAGGAAACCTTTGATCTATCCATGATCATTGCATAGAAACACGAAGTCAGTCCCCTCTTAGAGTTTAGTTTAGTTTGTTTTGGTTGAATGTCATACTTTTGTTTCAACTCTTCAAATGACATGAGGATTTTATTGTTAAATAGATCTGAAATTTGACTAAGGCCTTTGTTTGCCCAAATTTTAAAGCCCAGATCCTGTTTGCCAGGTGTAAAATCACTGTTACCCCAGATTGGTGTAAATTGAGATAGCACAGGAATCTCACCTATATGTTTATGAACCTCATACCAAACCAGAATTGTATTTTTAACAAAGGGATTATGTGTTAATGTCTTTAAGTCTTTTAATTTAGTTGA